>JADBJO010027738.1:10000-15000 GCA_016801955.1 Conus betulinus
AAAGCAGTACACACGATTCCTCTGACCAAATTACAGTTTACAATTTCTGATGATTTATTTCTAGATTTTTTTACCGATGAAGCTTAGTTCCAAAACTATTTTATATGCAACTATGAAGAAGAAAACCACGAATGAAGAGGAACGTAAAAATACAGCAAGACATACATCGGCTCGAAAGAAAAGAGACAAAAGTCGAAGAAGAGATCAAAGCTATAGAGTTAAAGAAGGAAAAGCTAAAGGTTATTCGAGAGAAAAGAATAGAAGGGGTACTTTTAAGATCGAGGGCTAGGTGGATAGCTGAAGGGGAAAAAGTGATGAACTATTTCTGTAACCTAGAAAAAAGACATTTTATAAGTAAGAGTATGACTGGATTAATTGATAACCATGGCAATATTCTAAATGACCAAACAGAGTTCTTTACGAGGTCCAAGGATTTTATGAATCACTGTACAAAAAATGTGAAGTTGACGACTGTGATTTGGATGAACTCACTGTAAATATTCCACATTTAGACCGTGACGAAGCAAATAATTTAGATAGTGAAATCACACAGAGGAAACATGTATAGCATTAAAGAACATGAAAAACAACAAAAGTCCTGGCACTGATGGGTTCACAACAGAATTTTTTAAAAGTGTTTTTGGGGCAGAATAGGTTTTTTTTTATT
Source organism: Conus betulinus (assembly GCA_016801955.1). Lineage (NCBI taxonomy): Eukaryota > Metazoa > Mollusca > Gastropoda > Neogastropoda > Conidae > Conus > Conus betulinus. The sequence goes on from JADBJO010027738.1 coordinate 10,668, forward strand.
TTGTCAGAGCTTTAAATGCTGGATTTAGAGGGTGGGGGGGGGGGGGGGGGGGGGTTGGGGGGGGGGGGGGGGGGGGGGGGGGGGGGGGGGGCAGCTTTCTTGTGTTCAGAGACAGGGACTAATTGTATATATACCAAAGGGAGATAAACCAAGACACTTTGTGAAGAATTGGAGACCATCTCTCGTTGTTAAATGTTGTATATAAAATAGAGTCATCGTGTATAGCTGGCTGTTTAAAAAATGTGTTAGCTGGTCTCATCAATGAGGATAAAACATGGTCTCATCAATGAGGATCAAACAGGTTTTTATTAAAAATAGATACATAGGGGATAACATTAGGCTCATTTACGACACAATTGCCTATTTAGAAGAGCACAACTTACCAGGCTTTTTTTTTAACATCGACTTCGAGAAAGCATTTGATTCAGTGAGCTGGGATTTTATGTTTAAAGTATTGAAAGCATTTGGATTTCAACCGGGCTTCTGCAAATGGATTGAAACATTCTATAAAAATATCAGCTCATGTGTCCTTGTCAATGGTCAAGTTTCTAGTTGGTTTGAGATAGACCGCGGATGCAGACAAGGTGATCCACTATCGCCATATTTATTCCTATTATGTGTTGAAATTCTAGCATTAATGATTCGGAAAATGTAAACATACGTGGAACAGTTATAGATACAGTTGAACATAAGCTTTCTCAGTATGCAGATGACACGGAATTTCTTTTAGCAGGCGACAGAAATTCATTTGAAACATATAAACGTACTGGAAATGTTTGGTCGTATATCTGGGTATATATGAATCCTGGAAAAACTAGTGCTGTTTGGTTGGGTAGCTGTAAAAATTCTGCTGTTCGTTACATGGACCATTTAGGTATTGAGTGAACCCACAAAAATTCAAAATTCTTGGAATCTGGTTTACCAACGATTTGCAAAACTGTGCAGATATTAATTATTCTGAAAAATTAGTGGACGTGAAACATTTGTTCAAGATTTTGGGTGAGAAGACAACTAACTCCTTTGGGCAGAGTGGCAGTTTTAAAATCGCTTATTTTCATCAAAACTCATCCATTTGCGGATATTACTACCTAACCCACCTGACACTTTTTTTCAGACTTTACAAAGTTACTGTTACAAATCTGTGTGGAATAAAAAGCCAAACAAATAAATTGAAAAACTGCTCACAAAAGTATCCAAAACGGTGGTCTTGGACTACCAGAATTAAAAACGTTTGCTTCTTCCCTAAAATTGACGTGGCTGCAAAAAGTTCAGACAACACACCACAAATGGAAAACTATTACAACATTTAACTTTTCCACTTTTAAGCGATATTGAGAAATATGGACCAGAAATACTTTCTTCCTTCTGTAAATCGAATGTATTTTGGACAGAGGTATTTATGGCGTACAAACATTTTTCTACAAAGTTAACTGTGAGACTTCTTATGAACTCCTTGGGGAACCAGTCTTTTATACAAACAGAATACAAGTTGGGAAAAGACTATTTGGGGAAAAGCATGGATCAACAAGGGCATGTATTGCATTGCTCATTTTTTTGCTTGACAATGGCCAGTTTATTTCATCCAATTCGACAAAAACACATACACCCTCAATACACCTAGGACATACGCATAGGATATTATATTATCGCAAATGCCATGCTGATAACCTTATGTGGATTAAAAAAAAAATTAGGAATGAAACTGTATTCTAGGTTTGAGAACAGACCCTATGTCTTTTCGATCATCCCCCCCCCCCCCCCCCCCCCCCCCCGTTTGGAGAGTCGCTAAGTTGCCTGCCAGTATAGCTCCCGTTCTAGAAGACGATCCGTCTTGAAAATTTGTCCAATAGGAACAATAATAAGGAATCTAACATCCATATCAGCAGGGCGGTGAAGATTGTTAACATGAGTTGCACATTTACATTAGATTTTTTTCTCAATTTAACATCACTTTTATGGTTAGCCCATCTACATTTCAGGTTAACTGTGGACCCAACATTCAGAAACTCCTTGTGATAGCTACAGATAATCCAGTATATTATATTAAGGGTGTCACAAGTTTAACAGGATCTAATGTGTCTTTTTTGTCCCAGAAGGAAACAAAAGTAACTTTGTCTTTTGAATGTGCGCCAAGTGTCACATTTTTTGGTGCATCTGTGAAAACCCTTTTCGTTTTTCACTGCATCCACGCCACTCATTCCGATCCCCCCCCGCCCACAACAGACCTGACCCCGGCAATCCACTGGGAGCAATCACTGTCAAGTCGTTAAGAGGCAACCCACAGGAGGAGATACCGCACTGCTGCTGAGTCACTTTGGTACTGTTCAGTGTACCTGTTCTGATCCAATACATGTAGGGCACCACCTACTGAGCCCCCTACCGGCGACAATGATTGCGTAGTCGCAGGACCATGAGAGCCAGCTCTCTCTTTGGAGGGCACAACCAATGTCAAAGTCCTCAAAGCCCTGTCACTCACTCTCTCCTTTTTGAAGCCATTCTCTTGTGGCTTTCAACAATATCAAAGCGAAAAGGTTTTCCTTTGAAACATGAAACTGGATTTCCTTTGGTTTGAGTAAAGCTTCCAGATTAAAAACTTGAATAAATACAAAAGGCCAGCGATGAGCTTACACCCTAAAGTGTGTTCACACGTTGCAATCAACTGTCTGCCTGTCCGTCTGTCCGGCCGTCTCTCCACCTCTCTTTCTTTCTTTGTCTCAGCATGAGAGTGACTTTTCTTTAATCTTCCCTATAAGTTCGCTAGTCTGTCTGTCTGTCTGTCTGTCTGTCTCTCTCTCTCTCTCTCTCTCTTTCTATATCTGTCTCTGTTTGTATGAGTGTGTATGTGCCTGTTTGTCTGTCTGTCTGTCTAACTCATGTCTCTCTTCCTGTCGTATTTCTCTCTGTCTGTCTGTCGTGCACTATCTGTCTGTCGATGTCTGTCTATCCCCTCCCCCCCCCCCCCCCCCCCACTCTCTCTCTCTCCCTCTCTGACATATGTAAATACTTGTTCGCGTGAGTTTCTCTCTCTCTCTCTCTCTCTCTCTCTCTCTCTCTCTCTCTCTCTCTCACGCGGGCGCGCCCGCATTGCTATTGCCTGCAGGAAGGCTTTGCCTGTGCGTTAACCGTCATTTGTGTGTCGAATTCTATAAATCCCTTCTCTTTTCGCATCTATAGATCCCTTTTTTTCACATCCACAAATACCAGCTATTTTTACGTCTATAGATTCCATTTGTTTTCCTGTGTATAGACCCCTGTCGGTGATTCTAACAAGCGATGTGCGTGCTAGCCCTCCTCTTCTGGAGCGGATGAAAACATTCTGTTTATAGAACGTTTCTCTGAAGGTTTGTGTGGTATGTTAGTTGTGGTTCTATGTGAAACGCCTGAACCTCTCTCTCTCTCTCACACACACACACACACACACACACACACACACACACACACACACACACACTCGTTAATTAAGAATATTTAGTTGAACCCCTGACATACGCTGACTTCAAAAGAAGTTAGTTTCGTGGGAATGGGTCGTTTTACTCTCAGTCTGCGTTTCTTTTTTCAAACACCAAATGAACAAAGCACTGCTATCCAACATACCTGAAAAGACTCCAGTAGTTCACAGGGCAACAAACAATACGATTGGATTGGAAGAAGAAGCCGTGGTCAGTATGTATCCAATACACTTACAATGTTATGTCAGGTCAGCCAGCTGCTAGTTAGAACTGCCGTCAGAACACTGTACCAAACTGTGCGCTGTAGATTCGTAACCAGGCCCAGGCCTATACCGAGGTCGCGAATGTGTTGCAACTCGGTTTATCTAAAAAAAAAAAAAAAAAAAAAATTTTTTAAAAGCGCGACAGAACTGTTAGGGCAAATTTGTACCCACCCGTACAAATACCCGGCAGTTTTAAAGTTTCTTGAACTGCACATTTCGCTGATATGGGTGGACTGATCAACCAATGTAGCGACTTTCGGACAATTACAAACTACAACCAGTTTGCACTAAATTGTTCAAACAATGCGGGGGGTGGGGGGGGGGGGGGGGGGGGGGTCCTTGAGTGACCTTGGCAGTTGGTTGGTGAGTGAAATGTTAAACAAACTTGGATCGCCATATTTGTAGGAAATATCATGCGTATTTACAGCGTCATTCACAATCAATGATTTATCTGGACAGTCAAATATAGAAATAAAAGATCCTGTGACCACAAAGAGCACATCGTACTTATAATATAAGTAATATATTATTACGTTTCACCGACAATCACATTACCGACAATCATCTGCTGTGAATTTAAGATATGGAGACCAACCTTATCAAACAGGCTGCATAATTCTT
>JADBJO010027739.1:7500-20962 GCA_016801955.1 Conus betulinus
GACACAGTCCTCGCTTAGCAGAGCCCCGCCAGTCCGTTTTGTGTCCTCTGCCACGTACACACGGACTGACTGTAAACCACGACGTAATACTGATAGCGGTGATGACTAGGGAAATGATAATATGATAATAATGATAACAAAAATGAACACTATTATAGAACATGATAGGAATGATAAGAATGACATTAAAAAAATGATGATGATGGTTGTGATGATGATGATGATGATGATGATAATAATAATAAAAATGATGATAATATTAATAATGAAAACAAGTACAACTATAAAACTAATGATAATAATGACAACGATGATGATGAAAACGATGATGCCGACGACGACGCCAACAACTATAACAATGTCAAGAAAACACAAAAACAACAGCAACAGCAATAATTATATTAATGATGATGATGATGATGATGATGATGATGATGGTAACAGTAATAAAATAATATGATAATAGTTAAGATAATAATAATAATAATAATAATAATAATGATGATGATGATAATAATGCCATGACCATAGCAATAACAACAACAAAGATAACGACGATTACAAGAAGAAGAAGAAGAAGAAGAAGAAGAAGAAGAGGAACAAGGATCTCTTCGTTATCATCATCAAGTTACTGTGAACATCGATTATCATCATTCATTGGTATTATTATTATTATTATTATTATTATTATTATTATTACCAGATCAGTACTGTCATCATCATCATCAGTATTATTATTATTATTATCACACACACACACACGCACACGCACACACACACACACTTTTTTTAAACTCTTCCTTTTCCGCCGTCCACTGCTGTACTGCGTTTGTGACTCTGTCACCTGTCCTTTCTTTTTATTAATTATTGAAAAGCCTTTTACTTTTTCATTTTTCACAACACGGTTTTTTTTCCCCGATACTGCGGTCAGTTAATGAGTCCAGAGGAAGTGGAAGGGCCCTTTCGAGTTTCTCTGATGCTCTGATGAGGCCGTGGGGGGTGGGTGGCATGGGGGAAGGGAAGAGGTTTGAACCGTCGACTGGGAACTTGTTGTCCATCCTGAAGCGTTGATAACCCCTGGGGACTTGGTCTGGCTGTCTGGTACTGATATGTTTTTCAAAAAAAATTGTTTTACTGAATTCTATTGAATATATTTTGTTTTCTAAAAATTACTTATAGGGCTCTGACGAAAAAAAAAAACGTAGAGACAAACGAATTACAAGACTTACCACGACCTCTTAAGTCTTCTTCACGCAAGATGCATAGCACCCAGGACGATGGAAATGAACGAGCAATAACTTATCTTCATCCAATTCGGCGCAAGATGGACGTTGAACGAAAACCTTGTTGCGCTCAAGTGGATGAAGATAAGTGATTGCTCGTTCATTTCTCTCTCCGTGTGTGTTTACAATGCAGTTCCCAACACTAATTTATTAACAAGTAACAGATAGAGCTCCGCTAAAATGATAAACTAGAAATAGATAAAAGAAAACGGTAAAACATCTTGAGAGAATTAAACGTATAGCCTGCAAGCATTTCCCACAATATAGCAAACGCTACAAGAAAAGAAAAGGCCACCTCAGGTAAAAGGAAATAATGAAGTATGTTGGGAGACTACAGACATTTAAACGTGCTGACTTCTTCATTATCATACCAACACGCTCACAATTACTTATCATAATTGAACTCTCTCTCTCTCTCTCTCTCTCTCTCTCTCTCTCTCTCTCTCTCTCTCTCTCTCTCTCTCTCATGCGTAAGGACTGCAACTCCAAGTGGAATGGATTGAAATATTCAAACGCCTCAAGTATGATATCTCATAACTTCAATTTTTCTCGCCAATGGTATAACCCCATGACTAAAACAATATGCATACACACACTTCAAAATATTCTCTAAAAAATGAAGAAGATAACGAGGTACATAGATAAAAAACGAATAAATATACAAATGAAGAAATTAGTAAATAAACAGACAAGAAGCAAACAAATAAATAAATAAATAAATAAATAAACAATTGGCCATGTGCAATCAGATTATAAGCTATTAAACTACAAATAAATGCAGTCAGGATGTAAACTTTTAAACAACAAATAAAGACAACATTTAATAACATTTTTCCTCATCAGGATATATATCTTTACACTTCAAACAAAGGCAGTCAAGATATAGATTTATAAAATTCAAATAAAGACAACATGATTTTTACAGATTCCAAAGTAACCAACGATCATTAACTTGATATTGTAACTTAATACTGACCCCTGTACATATTTAGTAATTTTATGTTGATCAATTCATGCAACCAGTGCGCTCTCTCTCTCTCTCTCTCTCTCTCTCTCTCTCTCTCTCTCTCTCTCTCTCTCTCTCTCTCTCTCTCTGTTCATGAGAGCATGTATGTGCACGCGCAAGTGTGTGTGTGTGTGTGTGTGTGTGTGTGTGTGTGTGTGTGTGTGTGTTGTGACGGCACGCATGAACGTTCAAAAGATGACTTAGGAACAAGAACAAGACCATCATTACAGCATATAAGTGCACGCGCACTCTTGCGCGCGCACACACACATATACACATAACAATAAGGACAACAACTCCTCCCCTCAAACACATCCCGCGCACACGCGCGAACGCGCGCGCGCGCGCGCACACACACACACACACACACACACACACACACACACACACACACAAACCTCTCCACACGCATGTCTGTGGACGCTCTACTTAACCTTTCCCATACGCCGGTGGTCCCCATGGACCCACAGGGGTCATTTTTAATTGATAAAGTTTTAAAGCTGTCTTCACTAAATTTTATGACTATGTCAATATAGCATATAGCCCCACTTCTGTACCAAAATTTCTTTGTTTTTGTCAAAAAGAACAAACCTTGAGCGCCTTATGTCGTGGGTCCGAGCGGACCCATACTTTGAAACAGAACAAACCTTGAGCGCCGTACGTCGTGGGTCCGAGCGGAACCATGTTTTAAAAGAAATCTGTGGGGGGAAAAAAGTACTAATCTAGACTTGTCAAATCGGCCTCAACAAGATAGCGTGGTCGAGGGGAGTCTCCCGGCTTGAAAGAAACGAAGAATTACATCAATTTTATAGCAAGTAACTACTACTAACCTCTTCCTATATTGATCTACAGGGTTTTTTTTCGGTATTTCAAGGATTTCCAGGCGTTTCCGGTGAAACGTCATACCCATGGGGTTACCCCACTTGTTTACTGTTTATTGTTTACTGTTCCCTGCCTTATTTCATTTCCGATTTCGTTTCGATTAAATCGAGATTATTTGTATTTGTTTCTGTCCGTCTTTGTGTTTGTCTTTTGATCTCCCTTGCATCCTTGGGTGGATCCTCAAGCATAGGCCCAAAGATTGTCCCCTACATTTTATACTATTTGCATAATGTCTTTAGTTTTTCAGCAACTTTTTTTTTTTTCTCCCACATTTTCGTTTGGCTTCATTTATTACCCTTCACTGGCTGCTTTGGGGGTGCTATTGGATTCTTTTTTGCACCCTTGGTGGTGAGAACACCACGGTATTATGGACTGTGGTGTGTCTCTATTTGACGCCAGGAGGGCAGATACAAACAGCCGTGTCTTTCAGATGAATACTGATTTTTCAGATGAATTCTGATACAACGGACGATAAGTTTCACAGCGGGCAGTACAATAACGGACGAAAAAACCTCGCGGCGGACAATACAAAATCTCGGGGCCGGCAATACAAAACCTCGGGCGAAAAGCCTCGCGGCGGGCAATACAATAGCGGACGAAAAGCCTCGCGGTCGGCAATACAAATGTATTTGTCTTCGAAAAGGATTCCGATGGGTTCTTTTGAGTAGGTAGTGTAACATTCTTATGTCTATAATATATTTTTGAATAATTTTGTTTGCCCAGATTCCCTATTTTAATCCCATCTCTTTAACTCCAAATCGTTGCCAAGTCATTACTGCGAGGACAGTTGAGTTATAGGCCTGCGCTTATTTTCCCCCCACTAATAGATTGTGTCTATTTAACTTTATGGAAGTTTAAAAAGCTGTGCCAGACTTAACTAAAACTTGCTGTGTATTAGGTTTTCAAACGGGAACAAAAGTTGTCCGACTTGATTACCGTTTACAGAAACAAAAGCGATTGTTCTAAGAAGCAACTGCACATACACACAAAGGGGAAATCATTCTTATGTGACTATTTGCTTCCAGCACCTTGTCAAAAAAAAACAAACCCGGAATACTTCCGGAGCAACACGCTGACTGTAACGCTGCTCTGAACTCTCACAGTAGAATTGAACCCACAGCCGAACTAACACACAGAACTGCTGCTGAACCACAAGCAACCAACGCTACACTTGCTTTCTCTGCAAGAGAAAATGAAAACTCAGGGCAACTCCGGGTCCTTCTATCCGCTGGTTCATACAGTTCCAGAAATCCGTTTTCTGGTTGGTCCCAACAGTGACATGTGATGAATCCATGGGCAACATGTACGTAAAGCAGTCTTACAGCCATTAGTGCTCAGAGTTGTTGTTCTTATTTTGAGTTATCCACGAAGTAGCTTGTCACCTAGAGACAGTGGACAAAGCCTTTCCGGGTATGTTGTTATACAGAACTCTGGCGAACCCAGTAAAAGTATACTGTTTCAATGAATGTATTAAATGAAAATTAAAGCTTCTCCTGCTCATAAGACTAAGAATTAACAGTTTGCAGCTTTTATTCTTGAATAACACTGGCAACTTTCTTACCTTGCTACCTGCATGACCACGAGGTGAAATCACACCCTTTTTGTGTTCACCCAAAGTGTTAAAATAGCTTTTTTTCACATCAATAGGATTAACATCTTATTGTAATTACAAGCTCTTTAACTGAAATCAGAGGTGTAAATAATGCAGGTAACTTTCTCCCTGAGTAATTCATATCCACTGAGCAGTTTCAGGAGCATCCATGATGTGCTGTAGTAGACATCTGAAGAACAACATCACTGATCAGCTGAAGGACACATTAGGCATCCATAGCAAGGACAGAAAGACTATTATCAATAAAATGTTTGGACCACATTCCATCACAGAGGCCATAGAAGGAGCAGAGCTGGTCTGCAGGATAGAGGCAGCTAGGGCACAGACAAGAGCCATAGCATCAAGGTTTTTTTGTATTGTTTTACCAGTTTTAACAGTTGTATAGTGCCCTTGCAGCAGGAAAATGTCAAACTATCAAAGAAGCTAGAATTTGTGGGTTTATCAATGAAGTGGGCTAATAAATAAGTTAATAACTGTGACAGTTATAATAATGTTTTAAACAAGCAGTTCAGTGAAAATCCCAGAAGTTGGCTGACTTAGTAGAAAAGATACTGGAGCTACAGGAGAAGCCTGCTCGGGTTAGGGGACTATGTACTGGAGAAAGAGCACCAGGCCTTTTTGATAGAGAAGAACAGTTGGTGTAGTATGTCAGATGAAAGACGAGAGAGAGACATTTTGGGCACCACATGCAGACCAGAAAAGAAGTTGATGCACGGGTCACAAGAACCAAAGATGGACATGTTGCCATAACACCAAGACACGGAGGAAAGAAGCCACACCAAAAAAATGCAAATGTGCAGAGAGGACCACTTACATCCCTAAACGCTGTTCCGTCTTAATTGAATGACCTGACTTTTATATACAAACTATCTTCATATATATATACATGTGCATATAGAATATTTACACAATTGTATCTTATTTCACCAATTTCCTTTCAAGGTTATTTATGAACAGTGCTTAGTATGTCCCCCTTGTCCCCTTTCCCCCTTGTCTTTGCAATCATCACCCGGGAGCTCGCATTACATAAACAATGCGAGGGCAGACGGCTATCAAAGACGCCACCATTCTCCCCCCCTCCCACGCCCCCTCTCCCCTCCCCCCTCCCCCCCCCCCCCCCACTCCACCCCCGCCTTTCTCTCATTGAGGGTCCTTTACTCTCTTCCACTACTACCCCCCCCCCCCCCCCCACCCCCACCCCCGCTTCTCCACTCCGCTCTTAGCACTCTCCCATCCTCACCCTACTTACTTCCCAATCACAACCCTATTCATCGAGTCTTCTCCGATTGAGCGTTGAGACGCCAACCGCCTGATGCCACACAAGGTGACAGCCAGGAGATATCAACACTATCAGCTGAGGGAGGGAAGGGGGGTGTTGATCAAAGGGAGCGAGGAGAGAAGAGAGACAGAAGGATGGGGGAAAGAAAAAATGAATGAGAAAAACAAGAGAGGGGTAGTAGAGGTGGGAGGAAGGTGAAGCAGAGAGAGAGAGAGAGAGAGAGAGAGGGCATGGGCGGAGGGGGGATGTGACATGTCCAGTCGGGTGTTGGTTGAGTAACCCAGGCACCTGCATGTCCGCTTAGAGGAATAAGAAACACCCGAAGGTGCTGGGAGGGAAAAAGGGAACGTGAGATTGTGCTGGGGTGGGGGAAATGGAAGGAGGGAAGGGTGAAGGATCAAAGTCCGAACTCATTGCCGTGGCGAAGTAGTTAGGGTCGCAGACTCCCTGCTGAGAAGTCGTGGGTTCGCATCCTATCAGAGCCACGTGGGATTTTTCTTCCCAGACCAGCTCCCACCCAGAGCTGACTTTACTACGGGCTCAATTGGGAAGACTGGGACCACACTGTCGAGTTTCATCCACTTAATGGATGCGTCTCTGAGAGCGTTGCTCAATTTTCCTGACCAGCACTGCAGGTGTCCGTATCTCTCGGGCCCAGTTAAGGCTGGGATACATTATGAAAGGAAGAGTAGAGTACAGCTCTGTCATGCAGTCTCTGACCTGAATAGAAATCTGTAGCATCATCTTCATTCTCATCGATCACATTTAAGAAATGTCTAAAATTCTATGACCCTTCATGCCCTGCTCTTATGGTGACCTCAGTTTCGATGTCCTCACACACACACACACACACACGATTAATTAATTATCAATAATTTGCTTGTACTCTTCCTTTTCTGCCGTCCCCTACTGTACTTCGTTCGTTAACTTATAATAATAATCACATGCATTTGTGAATGGAAGCCTTCTGCTTTTTAATTTTTCACCATGCGCTTTTTTCATGTTGATGTCATTGAATAAGACTATTCGGGTAGGTGGTGGGGGGCATGTGTTAAGTGCAGAGGATTGAACCACTGACTGGGAACTCGCTTGTTGTGGTTGTGTGGTACTGTTATATTTTTTATTATTTCACTTTATTTTATGCTACTTTTTATTTTTTGTTTCACTTTATTTCATTCTACTTGTTTTATTTAATTTTGTTTCATTTTTTAACATCTTTTTACTTTATTTTATTTCATTTCATTCCGTTCCATTGTTTTTATTTTCATTCACTTTATCTTATTTTTTACATAATTTTGTATTACTTTGTTTCATTTTTTTTTTTATTTCATTTCATTTTAAGTTGTTTTGTTTCACTCATCTTATTTTATTTTTATATGTTTATGAATTCACTTTTATCTTTCCATCAGCTTATTCTAAGAAAGTGATATTACACACACACACACACACACACACACACACACACACACACAGAGAGAGAGAGAGAGAGAGAGAGAGAGAGAGAGAGAGAGAGAGAGAGAGGGAGGACTGTTGTTCATAGCGCAGTCGACCACAAAGACCTATGTCGAGGCTGTGTCACCTCGTTGAAGTCAAGATAACTGCGATTAGAGGCAGGCTTCTTGTTTGCACAAGCAGAGTCAAGTGGTTGTAATAAAGGATGAACAGGTGGTTCTCTGCCTCGGGCGTCCGATCGCTCCTCTTTATTGGCTGACCAGGCGTGGGAACGTTCGCAATCAACACTGCAATTGACTACCGTAGCCGTTGCAGAGCCTTAGGGGTGTTTACACTCGTCGACTCAGCAGGTCGCTGTCAATCGTGCCTAAGTGGACAGCGACACTGAAGGCACGCGACACTGTTGAAGTGAAATTGGGTCCTCTGCCACTCAGTAACAGGTGTAACGATCCATTTTAACTCCCCTCCACTTTTTAATTCCACGGGAGTTAGAATTAGCACGTACCAATTTAAACTCCCCAGGAGTTAAAACAAACCACGCCAGAATGACCACCCCACCCATTTTAGAATAACAAACCACGACTCCCCCACTGTTTTAGATTAACTCCTCCACCCCAAACATTCAGTTTTATGTGTTAGTCATGATATGAGAAATAAACATTTGATATGCACCCCCTCCCTCCCTCCCCCTCTCTCTCTTTGTCTGTCTGTCTGTCTGTCTGTCTGTCTGTCTGTCTGTCTCTCTCTCTCTCTCTCTCTCTCTCTCTCTCTCTCTCTCTCTCTCTCTCTCATTAAGTCCCATGCTTCTCGTTCAGAATCTAGCAAGTAAGTCTCTGTGCCTCTTACATATTACATTCAGGTAACGTTCCACTTGAAATACATCTTTTAAAAGAATGATAATAACCATACTTATGACTTTCTTCAATATCACTATGCCAATTTTGCATATAAGGTGCAATCAGCCTATCATCAAAATCTGCAAGAAGAGGATTCATCCTCAACATTTTGCATCATCCATATAATGCCAAAACCATTAACTAAAAGCACTTTTTAAACCTCAAAGACCCAATTTTGACGACCACGTTCTTACTAATTTAATGTCATACAATAAGCCTGCTTATTAATCTTGACATTGGTAACCATAACAATCTGAGCCAGTACTTCACACATTTAACCACAGTTATGATAAACAGTGGAAAGGGACCTGTTTCATTCTGACACTGTTTATTAGATGCATGTAGAGGCACATTCAAAAAACGTTTTATGGCAAAATTATGTATCTTTTCCATCTGATTATTCACATAAATTCCCCAAACTTCCGCAGCATATGTCATTATAGGCTGAACTTGTGTATCAAATAATTTCCAAAACAGCATTGGTTCAATAGAATTAAGTTTTCTCATACATTGGCAAATCTCTGTTACTCCACGTTTAGCTTTATGACACATTTTTGACCATCCAACATTTAGGCTCAATTTTGTTGTAAAATCATGCCAAGATACTTGTAAGAATTTGTAATTGTAATGTTATTGCTCCCATACCACCATTTTTCTCTCCCAGTTAAATACCCACCCTTCCTGAAAACCATAAGATTTGTCTTTTCTAAACTGACTTTTAAACTAATTGATCAGCTTTTCGTTTCAGTAAATTTAGCTGATTTTGTAATCCCACCACAGTATAAGAAAAAAGAATAACGTCATCAGCGAAAAGTAATAAGAAAACTTCAATTGCCCCCGCAACAAAACTGAAACACATGTTTTCCCCTTTTTTGATATCTCTATAGCTAGCTCATTTATAAATAAAGAAAATAATTGAGGACTAGCAATACACCCCTGTTTAACGCCTTGTGGGCAATCAAAATACTCTGAATAAAAACGTTTTTCATGGATACATGATGTAACTGTATCATAAATAGCTCTTTATGACCTATATAACTTCCCATTCACTCCAGACCTTCTCAGAACGTCCCATAGTTTATTCCTGTTAACAGAATCAAAGGCCTTTTTAAAGTCAACGAAGGCTACATAAAATTTGGAGTTGTTCAATAAATACCTTTGTACCAAAGTAAACAGAGTAAATATATGATCAACAGTACTATAATCCTTTCTGAATCCTGCTTGTTCTTCCATTATTTTTTCTTCTCTTGTAGCCCATGTGACTAAACGTCTATTCAGAATGTTGGTATATACTTTCCCTAAAACACTGGTCAAAGAAACCCCCCTGTAATTATCCGGTTTATTTACATCGCCTTCCTTATGAATAGGTACTATTATTGACTTGGACCATTCTCGTGGGAAAACACCATTGTCAAACAATTCATTAAAAAGCTTAACCAGGAAATCACTAATGACATCGGAAGCATATTTAAGCATTTCAGCTGATCTTACCAGGTCTCCCATTTTTACCTTGTTTTAATTTATTAATACTACCTAAAATTTCTTCTTTTGTTATGGGGTCTTCAAACAAGGGCTCATGGGAATAATTGTCTAAATTCTCAGAAGATTTCCTCAACATGATCATCAACTCCGGATTCACCAAAATTATGAAAAACTTCAAAAAAGTGATCATACCAAAGATCTATAGGGATTTCATTACACACAATGTTTTTTTTTCTGTTAATTGAGCGAATTGTTGACCAAAAGTATTTATGATCACTAATTGACTCCTTCAGCTTTCTTAATCGAGATTCATCATGTCTCAACTTTTTTTTTTCTTTCCGTAAATCCTTATATTCTTTTAACTCATTAACATATAACAGTTTCCGCTCGACAAGATTGGTATTTGAACGCAGATAAGATCTAAGCCGTCTTTTAACTGAACGTTTTTCTTTTTCCTACACTCATCATCAAACCAGTCATCTTGATTACATTTCTTTTTACCTACCATTCTTATCATGCATGCTGCTGCTCCATATAAACCCTTCACAAAGGTCATAATACTCTCATTAATATTAGTGGTAATAAGGGACACAGATTTCTGTAAACATTCTTTGAAATCCTCAGAATATATTTCATCTTTATATTGCTGCATGAATTCATGAGACCATACCACCTTTTCCTCTACATGCACAATAGGTTCCTCACTCACTAGATCAGACTCAATTTTAAAGTGTAGTGTTACAGGCAAGTGCCAGGACAACACAAAGTCCTCAACACTCAAATCACAATAATTAAATAGATCATAGGAAACAATAAAGTAATCAACAACACTGATACCTGCAGGAGAAATGAATGTAAATAGACCTTCCCTATCTCCAGAACAGCTACCATTCAAGATTCTTAAATCAAGAGACAAACAAAAATCAAGAAGTGAACGACCAAAATTATTAATTGTAGTATCTTTTGACACACGACTACGACTCTCATTCACCTCACACATATCAGAATCCATGAAATCATCCAAATCCTGTTCTCCCAGTTATTCTTGGCCTATTCGAGCGTTTAAATTGCCACAGATCATAATGTAAATATTATCTCTATCTAGTATGTGTGACAAGCTTTCTTGTAAATAAACAATTCCGTCCTTGAGTTTCTTTTCATTGTATGCTGGGCTTCCTTCTGGGGGTAAAGAGCATGCTACTAATAATACATCTTTCTCGCATCCAAACAACAATTTATTGATCTTTTAAAACAAGAGCATTCTCACAATTAACGTATATTTGCTTAACAAAATGAGCAAACGTTTTCCTGACTAAAAGTAAAACACCTCCAGAGTGTCTGCCATGCACAGATAATTTTCTAGCCGGTGCGACAAACTTTACATAATCACAAAAACACAAAGGAGAAATCAAACGTGCTCCCAGCAAACGTTTCCGTGAGGCAGACAACATCAAACAGATTCACATAATTAACAAAAGATGCATCAAATATTTTTGGAGGAAATATTCTCCACATTATAGGAAAGGAAAGAAAACTGATAAGATGGATGGTCTGACAAATCTCATTTCTTTTCATTGGCAGATGACCGCACAGATCTTTGAAAGTTAGAATTTCCCTGATTTTGCACAAACTTTCTCATCGTTCGTTGTCCCCCCCACCATCCCCCTTCCCCTGGGTCTCATTTCCAGCCCGTTGCTTGCCACGCGCTGAGCCAGTTTTGTGTCGAATGCGCTGGGCCTACCCCTCCACGACCTTCACCTTTATTGACGTCACTTGCAAGCAATGGGGAAGCCCCTCCACTCACATTGTTAGAACTAACAGACCGAGTGGAAGTATGTTCCGATGTCAACTCTGATTCGACTGCATTGGATCTCTTGCGATTCCGAAAAGGATACTGCGCGAATCTGTCACAATATGCACGATCTTCACTGGCGCCAGAAACAGAGTTTTTTGACGAGGAGGGCGTGTCATTCGAATCGCAGTTCTCACGCTCACTTGCACGACTTGTGCATAACTGCGATTGCCCGTTTGTTTTGGATGGACCTCCATCACCCCCTTTACAAAGTGTGCCACCATCCCTCGCCGTTTCGCGTCCGTTACAATCTGTGCTTGGCGATGTGTTAGATCGTTCGCGATATTAACGCCTTTCAATCGCAGTTTTTCACGAATCTGTTTATCACGTAAAATTCTCATCTTGTTCCCCCATCCCTGAACTTTGCTATTATTGGCCTGGATTTCCCTTCCCCACACGATGAGCACGTACTATGTCATTCACACTCTATTCATTATCACCATCACACTGTGGGACTTAATGCTAATAAAAGATGGTTTACAAATTCTGAAATTAATCAGATTTGCCCAATATGTTTCAAAGAAAATGAACATGAATATCATGTTGTATTTCGGTGTGAAGAATGTAGGAAATTTAGAAGATTGTGTTGTTTTCAAGTCTCATTTCGGGTTATCCCATAACCTGTCTGCTATTTTTGTCATGTGAGAGAGAAGATATTTTGATACCATTTGCAAAGTATTTAACGGATGCTTTCAATTATAGAGAGAAAAAAATTAAAATCTAAATGAAAATGCATTTAAACACGTTTTGTTACATAAATATCCGTTTCATGCACATTCATGAACGTTTGATGGACGGGTCTTATGTTTGAGAAATTACAAACACTTGCTTTTTGATGATTAAAATGTGTGTGTGTGTGTGTGTGTGTGTGTGTGTGTGTGTGTGTGTGTTTCAATTATGAAGCATCAGACTGTACCCTCTTGGCATAAGGGTTATTTAACCATTGTCAATAACAGGTGTCATTGTCATTGTCATTTCTCTCTCTCTCTCTCTCTCTCTCTCTCTCTTCTCTCTCTCTCTCTCTCTCTCTCTCTCTCTCTCTCGCTTTCTCTCTCTCTCTCTCTCTCCACTTTCTTTCAGTCTCTCGCTCACTCTCTCACTCTCCTTGCTTGTCTGTCTGCCTTTTTGCTTGTCTGTCTGTTTGTCTCTCTTAATCTCTCTCCCTATCTTTTTTGCTTGTAATCTGTCTGCCTGTCTATTTGTTTATCTATCTCGTGTCTCTAGTGTCTCCCCCCACTCCCCCCCTCTCTCTCTCTGTCTCTGTTTTTCTTGCTTTCTTTTTACTCCCCCCTCCCCCCTTCTCTCTCTCTCTCTCCCTCTCTCTCTCGCTTCTCTCTCTCTCCTCTCTCTCCTCTCCCCTCTTCTCCCTCCCTTCTCTCTCTCTGTCTCTCTCTCTGCATGCTTTTAGTCAGCTTTGCTTACTATTATTAGGTGTTTATCATAGACAGATTGATTAATACGGCTTTTATGTTAGCCCTAAGATCTTTATCCTTGTCAAGTAAAGTTTTCAAGTATTATGTGTCAAGTGTCTCTCTGCAGTGTGTGGTGTGTGGTGTGTGTGTGGGGGGGGGGGGGGGGGGCAATCCTTGCATAAGGCAGAATACCTCCCCCCCCCTCCCCCCCCCTTCTATTTTTAACTCCCCGGGAGTCAGTCTGGATCAACATTTCTTGATCGAAAGTAACTCCCCGGGAGTTAGTTTAGGCACGTGCGTATTTTA
>JADBJO010027740.1:2500-20960 GCA_016801955.1 Conus betulinus
GTCTGTGGCCTTGGTTTGGTTCCGTTCGGGTCACCGGTATCGGCGAGTCCATGGGGGACTGTCGTTGGACGGACGTGGTGGCGCCCTCCGGAGGGGAGAGCTCACTCACGCCGGCTCCGCGACTAAGCAATTATTGTCGTCAGTAGGGGGCTTAGTAGGTGGTGTCCTGCGTATGTTAGATCAGAACAGGCGCCACTGAACACCACTGAAGTGACTCGGCAGCAGTGCAGTGTCTCCCCCGGTGGGTTTGCCTCTTGTGACTTGACATTGACTGCTCCCTGTGGATTGCCGGTGCCGGGGTCTGCGGCGGGGCCGGCTGGGCTGTGGCTGTGGACGGGGCGTCGGAATGAGCGGCGTGGGTGCACTGCCTCTGAGGTGGCGCAGAGGTTAGCTCCTGTTAAGTACACAAATGATTTCTAACTCTTGTTAAAAACACAAGTGATTTCTAGTACTTGTTAAGAATGCAAACGATTTCTAACTCCTTCTAGTACACACATGATTTATAGCTCTTGAAAAAAATGCAAATAATTTATAGCTCTTGTTAAGAATGCAAACGATTTCCAGCTCTTGTTAAATATGCAAAAAAATGTCTGGGTCTTGTTAAGTATACAAACGGTTTTTAGCTCTTGGTAAGCGATATACAAACGATTTCTAGCTCTTGGTAACAGTGCAAACGATTTTTTAGCTTTTGGTAAGAATGCAAACGATTTCGAGTTCTTCTTCAGAATGCAAACGCTTTCTAGCTCTTGTTAAGTATAAAACAATTCTACCTTTTGTTAGGTATACAAACGATTTTTAGATCTTGTTGAGGAACATATAAACGACTTTAGGCTCTTGCTTAGTATACAAACGATCACGTAAACATTCATTCTGTTAATCCAAAAAGACAAAAGAGTTTTTTGAACAGAGATGTCAGCATGGTTTTCGCCGGAGTACCACCCACAGCCGACTGTAACAAGCAGTAACACTAGCGGCTTCAAACATGGCGTCCTCAGCGATATCACAACCACGCTTTGGTATACAGTGCCACCCGTGCTGCTTCTGTCTGGGACCCTGGGCAACGTGATGATCGTGGTGGTGATGCGGGGGATGAGGTCCTCCCCGTCCACGGCCTGTCTGTCTGTGTACTTCACCGCTCTGGCCGTGTCTGACCAGTGTCTGCTGCTGACCTCAGTGCTGTGGTTCTGGGTGGACATGGTGTTTACCTGGCCCCCGTCCTTCTTCCACTTGGGTCTCTTGTGTAAAATCCCAAATTCCTGTGGTACACCACTTCTTTAACGTCCGCCTGGTTGTTAGTCGCGATGACGTATCAACGAGTGACGTCAGTGGGTGACGCCCCACCGTGTTGGCGTTCTGTGTACCGTGAGGAGAGGCAAGATCGTCGTTACTGTCATAACCATTGTGTCCTCTGTTTTGAACTACATACATTTTCTTATTACTTTCGCCTACCAACCTGATTACAAGGTCTGCGTCCCCAGACTTCGTTCCAGGAGTTTATGCACGTGTTCACTTACCTTGACCTATTTTGGGCATCTGTCATTCCATTCCTTGTGCTCATTATCGGAAATTCCATCCTCGTAGGACAAGTGATCCGGTCTGTACAACTTTCGTGGAAAATGAGAGGGACACTTGAACAACAGTCAACGTCAGGAGTGACTAAAGTCTATCCCATGACCACGACCCTCATTCTGACGTCCACGGCGTTCTTGCTGCTGACGCTTCCAACGTGTGTCTTTGATGCCTACAAAGCGACTCTCGATCTCGAAATCATCGATGAAGAATTGTACGCAGTGCTGAACTTGGCAGAGTCTGTGACTCTGATGCTGTGGTTCGCTGTCAGTGCCTCCAACTTCTACCTGTACTTGCTCAGTGGCAGCAAATTCAGAGAAGGAACCAAAACAGTATTTCTGCTGGCGCAAAGAGAGACGCGACGAAGGTGAATCTGCAGACTGTGATTTGAATACGAACAAACGTTTTTTTTTTTGTTTTTGTTTTTTAATCTTTCTTCTAAAATCCACAATATCTTGGAATCATTAGAAAACTATAACTTGTTTTCAATACGTTTCATCTTCATCGAATAAAATGCAACCGGGACCGCACTTCAATGACGTCATTATAATTACATGAATGTGTGAATGGCAAATAATTGTTGTCTTTGATACTGTGGCATTGCTCAATGCTTAACTGACTGTGCCTTGACGGACTAAATGTATCTTTTTCCCTGCCTGATGTGCCTCAGATTTATGCATTTTGTAACAAAACATAGACTGAGAGAGAGAGAGAGAGAGAGAGAGAGAGAGAGAGAGAGAGAGAGAGAGAGAGAGAGAGAGAGAGAGACAGACAGCAGACAGACAGACAGACAGACAGACAGACAGACAGAGAGAAAGACAGAGAGGAGGGATCAAGGGGTGGAGGGGCGGAGACAGACAGACAGACAGACAAACATAGAGACGGGCAGACAGACAGACAGAAAAAATATATGAACACAGAGACGTACAGACAGAAGATAAGGAGTGATTTGGTGAAGGAAGAAGAAGCGGAGGAGAGAGGGGTAGAGAGCATCGTGATCATCGAACGTAACAACTTTCCTTGGCGTTGTAAATGCATCAACTCTGACAAGATCAATACAACGCACTCTCCATCAGTAATTACACATTTGCGACGACAAAATCAATGTAGTTCACTACTGTTCAAGGCAGAATCTTCAGTTTTGATAACTTGTTAAACGTTCCTCGCTGATATTATTGTCCTGCGTTCTACAGAAATAAAAGACGGACAGGGATCAGAAAAAAGAAGATGATGCGTCTCGCCCCTTACGCATGTAATAAAAATGAAAATTGAATTCTTACCTGATGAACACTACAAGGAAGAATCTGGAGAATAATATTGTATTCAATACAAGCTTTAAACGGAAACCAAATTAAATCCATCAGATAACTGGGACAAACAAATTACAAGACAAAACATGACGCGCTTCAATCTGTTAGGTCTTCAGGCAATATACACAACATTCAGGACGGAAAAAAAAAAACGAACGATAATCACTTTTGTTCTCAAGTTCGGCGCGAATTGGGCGTTGAATAAAAACGAGAGCAGTTGTGCATTAAGATGGTGATTTGATGGAACGTGACCACGTTCAGTAATAAATATTAACCCAATAACAGAACCGGACTTGCTTCCGATGTGAGCTGATTGGAAGACCTGAGAGGTCGAAAGGCGTGGCGTTTTGTCCAGTAATTTGTTTATCACTGTCATCTGGCGGGTTTACTTTATTTTCCTTTTAAAGCTTGTAATGAAGGCAAATTTTCATTAGCTAAGAGCTCAATCTCCAGGTCGTGCCAGTCAACGCACATGAGAAGCAAGTCTGGTTCTGTTATTGGGTTGATATTTGCTATTGATTGTTCTTCACAGAATTGACCGTGGTTCCATCCCATCAGATGATCATGATTATTGGGTGATAATTGTTATTGATTATTTTCACAGTATTGATCGTGGTCCCATCACACCAAATCACCATATTGGGTTGATATTGTTATTCAAACGTTCACAAGCTCACGAGTTGTTCATTTTGTCCATGAAGGAAAATTATTTTGTGGTGACACATTGCAATATCATATATAAAATACAGTGTAAAATACAATAGAAAAACATCAAATTGATAAGCTTCTATAAACAACAAATTTCAGAAAAATGCAGGACAGTATTCGAACACACCACTGGTCGCAACAGAGTCGAGCCCCCCTCACGTCCCTCTCTCTCTCTCTCCCTCTGAGTATTGACCTCCATTGAGTCCTATCCTTACTTTCATCCTCCGTTTCCAAGATCACCTTGTCTTGATTGTAGACTGGGGAATCTAGGAGCTGATCCAGCATGTCAAGAAAAGAAAAAAAAAAAAAAGAAAGAAAGCACACACACGCCAGCCAGCACACGCAGATATTGCTGTGTTAATGACGTCAAGATCTGTAAGACGAGAAGAAAACAAAAAAAAAGAACCTTCACAACTCGCCAAATGACGCCAGTTCAGCCACTTCCGAAGTAAACTCTGATGACCCGGGACAACCCAAGGCAAAGCAGCAACGATGGCGCAGACACTGACCACCAGAGACTTCAGCAACCCTGATAAAACAGCACTGGCACGTTAGACAGTCCTGAATGGCACTACAGTCAATGCCAGACCACCATCACCTCCAGGCCACGGCAACAGGATGAAGACCGTCCGGCACAAGGCGCAAGACGAAGGACCTAAAAGACACGATGCAACGGATACCAAAACGCCGCTTGCATCGGGCAGCCTACCCAAACCAGGCACGTCCACAATTTTTAGACGGAGACATGGCATACATGTGACACATTGGAACAAAAAACTCAGAGCACACACCACCAAGACTTGTCTTCGGTTGATAGGAAATGACGCATTTATTGATGACTTTCAGAGTATTGATCATGGTCCCAGTTCACCAGTTCACCATATTGGGTTGGTATTTGTTATTGGTTAATCTCATAGTATTGATCGTGGTCCCAATTCACCAAATCACCATATCAATGGACAGCTTCATATTGCCACTTCCTCATCCTACAGTATGAATGGAGCGAATCCGTGCCTTTTTGTCAAATAAAGCGACGCCATAGTGAGTTTTCTTTCCTCTGCCTAATGTCTTTGGATTAGAATGGAGTACATGCATGCATGCACGCACGCGTGCACGCGCGCGCGCGCACACACACACACACACACACACACACAGGCGCGCGCGCGCGCGCACGCACGCACGTACGCACGCACTCACGCACACACACACACACACACACACGCACGCACGCACGCACACACACACACACACACACACACACACACACACACACACCACTACTGCATTTATAAAACAGTCATCCGAGTTTCTTCATATCAGCTAAATAGGTGTGGTGTCGGTTTGATCGTTTGTGTTTGGTTATTAACACACCGGTTGTGTCGTTCTAGGAGCAGCTTCTCAATAGATTTGCCTTATATGTCAACGGTCCTCTCTGGTCCGATTAGCCAGGATATAATTGTTCTCCGCTCAGACCCAAGCAGCTACTGTTGTAGAGTTGTTGTTGTTGTTGTTGTTGTTGTTGTTGTTGTGTGGGTTTTTATATACTCAGAAGAGAGAAAAGGACTAATCGCTAAGGGGATTCTCACAGTTTAAAATGCTTTGCATGGAGGCGAAGATATGTCGGAGTCATGTGAACTGTTTTGTGCCACAATTAGCATACCACCTATGATTACACTGTTGGAGGTGCTCCGCACAAATTGCTGAAGGTTATCGAGTATTTTTTAGTAGGTCTCATTACTTTACCCTCTATATATCTACTCTTCATTTCTTCTTTTTTTTTTTTTTAAATTCAGTCAGTAGCATCTAAGCCGCTGCAATGTTCAAAAACTGGGGTAAAAAAAAGAAACAAAACAACAGTCGTGAGCCATACAATCAAGTGAAGACTTGTCATCATTATGCTATGACAATCTTGCATAGAAATGCTTTGTCTATCTCTGTAAAAGAATTGGCAGCAAAAAGTGTTCAACCAAAATATTATGTTTGGTTCACCACTTTTGGACATGTGTGTTGCCGCCATTGCCGATCGTTGGGCTTCGTCTAAAAAAAAAAAAAAAAAAAAAAAAAAAATGAACAGTTGCCAGGGGAAGGAACTCCGTTATAGCTTAGCTGCAGTTATTTCCGCTGTTGGTCTGGACAGACGATTTTGCTTTCCATCCAGCAACCCACCATAGCAGACGTGATGAAGAAGCTGCACTGTAAGTTTGCTGACATGGAAAATAGCCTAAGGACCTTCGTGATCAGTTTGCTACTATGCATTGTCGGTTTGATGATCTGCGGGAGGGAGGTGGAGAATTTGAGGGAAGAAAACTTGGATTTGGCAGAGAAATACTCTGAGCTTTTGGCTGAAGATGAGCAATTAGAAAGAAAACCCAGACGATTTAGAATGTCGGTCCAAGCGCTATAATCTTATTTTTTATGGTATTCCCAGACACCAAAATGAGACGAATGAACAATGTGAAAGGAAATTACTTGACCTGATTACAGACAAAATTGGACGTAACACTGGAAAACGAGTTTGAGCGTGTCCTCAGGCTGATAACTCTCCTGTCATAGCTTGCTGCTCATCGTACAAAGACAAGCTCAGAATCCAAAGCGAAGTTGAAGGGCAGTAGCATCTTTGTTGGCGAGGATTTCTCTTTTCGTGTCAGGGAAGTCAGACTTGGCCTCTCTCTCTATCTCAAGAAGGCAAGAGCCGACGGGAAAAGGGCCTCTATGATTTTTGACCATCTAATTATCGATGGCAAAAAAGTACTTCCTCGATACCCATGGCAACTTGACCGAGTCAAGATAGGGAGTCAGCCAGCCACATGATGAAAAATGCTGTACAGAAAATGGGAACCTCAGTGACATAACACTGGTAGACCTCTCGGTCACTGGTGGCAGTGTCACAAGTGAACTCTGTTCGTCGAGGCAAACCTGTTTGGCAGAGCGGCCGTCCGCTACCACGTGTGAATACACGAACGACACGGTTTTCTCCTACTGTACAGAAACCCTTTGCTTTTTTTTACATGCAATGTTAATGGTTTAATATCAAAACTTGTTGACTCCGATTCTATTTCATTTTTGTATCAGTTTGACTTTGTTTGTTTAACTGAGACATTTATAGAGAAATGCCGTGATGAATATGTTTGTTGGGTTTAAAATATTGTGTAAGCCGGCAGTTAAATTTCCGAGACAAGGGAGACGATCTGGAGGTGTAATTTGTTTAATAAGAAATGAATTTATCCCCTTTGTCAGCGCTGTGGAAGAAAATAATCCAAATTTAATCGTCTGCTTGATTGACAAAATCTTATTTGGAATAGACAAGGATGTTTTGTATGTTTGGTAGCACATTCCCCCAGAAGGTTCTCCCTGTTATGCCCATTTTGATGATGTAGATAATGGTATTAGTTGACTGGAAGAATGACTTGATGATTACAAATGATGCTAATGTCATTCTAAACGGTGACTCAAATGGTAGAACTTCTGATATCTCTCAGGATTTTTCCGGGTTTAATGTTTTTGATACATGGTATGCTAGTCAGTCTATCAGCACTAACTGATGCTCTCAAGATACAAATTTAAACAGTTACGGGAAATCGTTATTAAATATGTGCACTGCTTTGAACTTGTGTATCCTAAATGGTATGTGTAAAGGCGACCTCAAAGGTTGCTATACGTATGTTTCTGATCACGGGAGTAGTGTCAACGACTGTTTTATATTGTGAAATGAACTCTTTGCTCTGTTATGTGATGTTTGTTAGTTACAGGTTGTAGAACGTATAGATTTTTATCATTTTCCTGTGTCACTTCATGTTCTTTTTCCTTGTGGAAACTTAGTAGATCTGAGTAAAACAGGTCAAGGCAATGTCATTGATAAAAATTGTCTGGAATGTTGAATGCGCTTCTTTGTTTATGTCACACTGTGCACAAATACATACACGCACTCAGCTCAGCATT
Source organism: Conus betulinus (assembly GCA_016801955.1). NCBI lineage: Eukaryota > Metazoa > Mollusca > Gastropoda > Neogastropoda > Conidae > Conus > Conus betulinus. The sequence goes on from JADBJO010027740.1 coordinate 10,027, forward strand.
TACTCAGTGCACACGCAATCTCTCTCAAACAACCAAAAGGCGCACTACAATAACGTTTCTTCTCCCCCTTCTCTCCGGGGAATAATTTACTAAACAATAATCAACTTTTCAACTCTTTAAATCTTATGTTCCTCCTTTCCAGTGGAGGTACAAATATTCCCACAGGTCCACTATCTTGGAACAAATTTCATCTCATTTTACATAGTAATTCACAACAACTTTTTTTTTTTTTTTTTTGGTTTCCCTCTTGACTGGGGAAACAGTTGATACATTTTTCCAAAGAACAACTTCCTTACAGGTTTCTCTCTTCACTAGAGAATTCATACGTTTTCCAAAGAAGAATCGAAGATGGTTAGTCTCTGATTTCCGACCCAGGGGAACCATCAATAATCACTGGAGAACAACACACCAGATTCTTTAAATTCTCTCACGACCGCAACAGTCGTCGTCGTCTCTTCGCGATTAAGTGCTGCCACAGCACTGTAGCCGAAATACGTGTCACACAACTGCCACAGTTGCTTGTACCATTAGTGGTGCTGCCACAGCACCGAGAAAGGGCTGATAATGGTAGATTGCAGATGAATCTCGCTCTGGGGTTCCAAATAACCTGTCTGGTCAGTGTCCCCAAGCCATCTCCTTCCTACACCTTATTTTTTTCTCCCTGCGCTATTCCTGAGTACATATTCAGTGAGTACTCATCTAACTCTACGCATTACCTGCCCTTGGTACTTGACCAATGGACAACGTCCGCCCATTCAACCAATAATAATCCTACGTCTATAGCCACATCGACACCGATCACACTGGTCAGGCCATGTAAAAATATCCTTTCTTTTACTTTTCTTTTCACTACCTAGGGAAATGCTTTCCTTCAAATAAGGGCGTACGCGATGGAACGTCACATGTTGCCATGTGAGGCTACATCACATGACAGTTTAGAATACCTTATGTGATGAAAAAGCAAGGAAAAGTCTTGATATTGCCATAAGTTTAATAGATGTCGATACTAATAATGTACTAAATATGTTTACTGAATGTATAATGAAATGTGCTGAATGTATGAAAAAACGTATACAGGGTCACAAGAGGGGTTTGAAGATGAGTCTGATGTCTATATGAACCGTCCCATTAGTGAAGAAGAAGTCTTATTAGCACTTTTTAAAAAAAAAAAAAAAACAATAAAGCAGCAGGCCCCGATGGCATAATTGGTGAACTGTTCAAACACTGTTCTGCCCAAATTGTGCAGTTTTGCTTAAATTTTTTTCAATAAACTGTTTGATGACGGTATTTTCCGGTAAACTGGACAGAGTCAATAATAATACCTATCTTTAAAAAGGGGGACGCTAATAATCCAAACAATATAGGGGTATCTGTCTTAGTAACATAAGCAGTAAAATATTTGGAATGATAATAAATAACAGATTGCAAGAGTGGGTTGAGGAAAACAATATTACTGGTGATCACCAAGCTGGTTTCAAAAAAGGTTATTCGACTGTTGACCACATGTTTACTTTAATGGCTCTTGTTCAGAAGCAGTTTTCTCATAATCGAAAATTATATGCCGCTTTCATAGATTTTGAAAAAGCGTTCGATTCCATCAATAGAAATCTTCTGTGGCCAGTCATGATTAAGAATCGTATTAAGGGTAAACTTTATAGATGTATCAAAAGCATGTATGAGGTAGTTAGGGATAGAGTTCATTGTGGGGATAAATTGACAGATTACATTAACTGTACAGCTGGGGTTAGGCAAGGTGATGCCTGCAATCCTGTTCTTTTTTCCATCTTTAATAATGAGTGAACAATTGAAGCGATCAAATATTGAAAACATGGGGCTTTGCTGACTTTGGATGCTTTTGAGTTGTTTATTCTTTTATTAGCTAATGATGTGGTTTTGATATCAGAGACTGTTATTGGTTTACAGACTCAACTGAACAGTCTACATCGCGCAGCTGCTTCTCTCCAACTAAAGGTTAATTTTTTCCAAAGTAACATTACTGTCTTTCGAAGGGGTGGTTATTTGAGTGCAAGAGAAAGGTGGTTCTATGATTGCATCCCCATGCCTGTTGTGAATGCTTACACGTATGTGGGTATATTTTTCTCTACATGTCTGAGTTTTGTTAGTGCGTGTAAGGATCTTGCAAGCAGGGCCAAAAATGTGTTGCTCAATATCATGAAAAAGCTGTATATCCTCAATAACACGTCTTTGTATTTTTCATTAATTAAGTTGTTTGATAGTCAAATTCAACCAATTGTGCAATATAGGTCTGAATTTGTGGGGATTAGACAATGCTGCCATACATTGTGAATCTGTGTACCTGTTCGCATTAAAAAGGTTTTTGGGTGTAGACAGGCGAACGCCTAATGATCTTATTTATGGTGAGACTAATATATTCTCCTTGTACATATATTCTGCAGTTAAATGCATCTGTTATTGGCTGAGTTTACTTTACATGCAGGAGTACAGATTACCACACAAAGCTTATAACATGTTATATGATCTCGATACTAGAGGGAAAAAACAACTGGGCAAGTAAAGTACGTATTTGTCTCTTTGAATATGGTTTCGGTTTTGCATGGTTAAATCAAGGTGTTGGCAATGTTAAGCAATTCATACACTGCTTTCGTCAACGACTGATTGATTGCTCTTGGCAAAGATGGACAAATCATGTGCAGTGTAGTGAACGGTTTGATTTCTATAGGTATGTTCGCAATTTTCATGATTTGAAACCTTATTTAACTTTAGAAATGGACAGACACTTAAAGTATTTCATGACCAAATTCAGATTTGGGATTTCAGAATTGGCAGTTCATAAGCTAAAACACAAAGCCACTGTCGATGACAATGATCTGCTGTGTCCACTTTGTAAAGAGTCTCAGGAAAATGAAATCCATTTTGTGCTTTGCTGCCCAGCCTTAAGGAATATTAGAACTGAATTCATTCAGCCCAAATTTTTATAGACAACCTCCCCTGTTTAAATTGGCTATATTGATGGCATCACCTTCAACGGACGTTGCTCGAAATTTGTCCTTGTTTCTCTACAAGGCATTTAAATTTCGAGAAATAGCTACCTCTTGAAGTTCTAAATTGATTGTGTTTGATTTGTTATACAGGCATGTTATTTGTTTCATATGATGTGTTTATATTCACCCACCCCTTCATAATGGGCCAAGGCCTATATAAATAAAACATCCGAATCCGAATCTCTCTCTCTCTGTCTCTCTCTCATACGACTCCGGCTTCCTTATCCTTCCACCATTTAAAAAGAGAAGAGTTATCTTTAACACAGATGTTATCAACGACATCGATTAAAGAAAACGTAGAAACACCTGTAGCACGTATATCAACGACATAAATTATAGAACACGTAGAAACACCTGTAGCACGGATGATATCAACGACATCAATTAAAGAGAATGGAGAAGCATCTGTAGCGCAGGTGTTGGCAATGGCAAAGATATACAGCATTGAGAAACACCTGCGGCTCAGGTTTTACAAATGATATAGATTAAAGAGCACGTAGAAACACTTGTAGCACAAATGTTATCAACGACTTAGCTTAAAGAGCATAATATAGACCCACCTGTAGAACAGATGTTATCAATGGCATAGCTTTAAACAGCGCGCAGAAATACATGTTGCAGAGATGGTATCAACGGCATAACTTAAAAAGCACGTAAAATCACCTGCAGTACAGACATTATCAACGGCATAGCTTATAGCTTAAAGAGCATGTAGACACACCTGTAACACAGACGTTATCAATGGCATAGCTTAAAGAGCATGTACACACACCTGTAGTATAGATGCTATCAATGGCATAGCTTAAGGAGCACGTAGACACACTTGTAGCACATATGTTATCAATGGCATAGCTTAAAGAGCATGTAGACACACCCGCAGTAGAGATGTTATCAACGGCATAGCTTAATGAGTACCGTAGAAACACATGAAACGCAGATATCATCAACGACTTAGCTAAAAGAGGACAGACAAGCACTTGTAGCACAGGTGTTGTCAATATCATGGATTAAAGAGCACAGAGTAGCACCTGTTGCACAGATGCTATCAACGACATGCATTACAGAGCACGGACAAACACCTGTAGCACAGATGTTATCAATGGCATAGCACAAGCAGTGTTGATAGTGGAATAGCACAAGCGGTGTTGTCAATGGCTTTAAACAAGCAGTGTTGTCAATGGTATAGAACAAGCAGTGTTGTCAATGGCACATAACAAGCAGTGTTGTCAATGGCATGGCACAAGCAGTGTTGTCAATGGCATAGAACAAGAGGGTGTTGTCAATGGCACTGAACAAGCAGTGTTGTCAATGGCATAGCACAAGCAGTGTTGTCAATGGCATAGAACAAGCAGTGTTGTCAATGGCATAGCACAAGCAGTGTTGTCAATGGCACTGCACAAGCAGTGTTGTCAATGGCACAGCACAGGCAGTGTTGTCAATGGCATAGCACAAGCAGTGTTGTCAATGGCATATCACAAGCAGTGTTGTCAATGGCACTGCACAAGCAGTGTTGTCAATGGCATGGCACAAGCAGTGTTGTCAATGGCATGGCACAAGCAGTGTGTTGACAATGGCAATGGCACAAGCAGTGTTGTCAATGGCATGGCACAAGCAGTGTTGTCAATGGCATGGCACAAGCAGTGTCGTCAATGGCATAGAACAAGCAGTGTTGTCAATGGCATGGCACAAGCAGTGTTGTCAATGGCATGGCACGAGCAGTGTTGTCAATGGCATGGCACAAGCAGTGTTGTCGATGGCATGACACAAGCAGTGTTGTCAATGGCATAGCACAAGCAGTGTTGTCAATGGCACTGAACAAGCAGTGTTGTCAATGGCATGGCACAAGCAGTGTTGTCAATGGCATGGCATGGCACAAGCAGTGTTGTCAATGGCGTGGTACTAGCAGTGTTGTCAATGGCGTGGTACTAGCAGTGTTGTCAATGGCGTGGTACTAGCAGTGTTGTCAATGGCAATTCACAAGCAGTGTTGCCAATGGCATGGCACAAGCAGTGTTGTCAATGGCATGGCACAAGCAGTGTTGTCGATGGCATAGAACAGTGTTGTCAATGGCATAGAACAGTGTTGTTATGGGAATACCACAAGCAGTGTTGTCAATGGCGTAGCACAAGCAGTGTTGTGAGTGGCATAGAACAGTGTTGTCATGGGAATAGCACAAACAGTGTTGTCAATGGCATGGCACAAGCAGTGTTGTCAATGGCATGGCACACGCAGTGTTGTCAATGGCATAGAACAGTGTTGTCATGGGAATAGCACAAGCAGTGTTGCCAGTGGCATGGCATAAACAGCTGGTAGAGTGGTACCTTTTGGACAAGTGTGAAGCTATGTGCTGACTCCAAGAAAGGTGTGTTTGCTCTGACCTGAAGATACTTCAAAGTATTACCGTGGGTGGTGGAGTTAGCTTGAACACACAAACTTTCAGTTCCGTCGGTCCTTGTTAGCTGAGTGGTATACAGCACTGGACTGGCAGTTAAATGTTGTGGGTTCAAATCCTGTTGTCGTGCACACAAAAAAATAACCATTTTACTAACCAGTATTGTTGTTCTGCTGGTATTGCCGTTTGCTTCACATTTTTGACAATCATAGCGTTCTAAACGGTCCAGACAACTGCAAATCTCTATCACAAAGGTTCAAACAAGAGCCCAATTTGGGCGAGCATAGACCTTAAAGTCGTGCAGATTCCGGATTTGTCTTTTGACCCATATCCCCATCACCGATCCACACCAACATTGAATGGATTCGTTCCTGATCAGATGTTCCATGATGATTGCTTAATCACAATCACACACTGTTAGCCCACTGGAGGTCACCCCCACGTCCTTCCAGCGAGGTTCCCCATGGTCCTGTCAATACTTTTGACCTGGACATCAACTCACACGTGGCATAGACTTGGAAAGAAGATAACAAATGAGGTCACCAAGCAAGCCAGGTTTGAAGAGACACAAAACTTGAGACTGTTTTTCTCTGCTGATCGATGAGAATGAAGATGCTGCTATGGATATCGTCTCTGGTCTGAAACCATACAGATAGGTTGTCCTCTACGTTTGTATTCATGACAAATTCCAGCGTCAACCAGGCCCGAGAGATACCGATGCCTGCAGTGTTGGTGAGGAAATGTGAGCAACACTCAGAGATGCATTCATCAAGGGGATGAAACTCCACTGTGTGGTCCCAGCCTTCCCAAACTGAGCCCGTAGCAAACTCCACACTGGGTGGAAGCCGCCAGGGCAGAAAACCCTACAAATAAATGGCCTCGATGGGAATCGAACCTACGACCTCCCGGCTGGGAATCCACAACAAAATCACTGCGCCACAGGACTGGTCTGTGGGTAGAAGATGGTTTCAGTACAAGTGTGCATAGAAATAAAGAGGACAAACAGTGTTATCATCCCTTATTTGACCGTCCTGTTTCATCTGTCCAGCGTGGGCAGTATTCCAGGCGAATCTCTCCCAGCAATGTCCATAAGAACACAGCTTGCACAGAGAGTACACCAGGGCTAACACTGCAGATAGAAATATAAACTAGTACGTGAATCAGCAGCTTCCATCGGCTTAGTGTAAGGGGTCATTGAGAGCTCAAACCCTCCATCACTTAAAGCAGCAGAACCCCCGACATATCTGGACTCAAGGCCTATACTGTTGCTTTTGTTGTCGTGGTTGTTGTTGTTGTTGTTGTTGTTGTTGTTAATTGTGGTGAGGATAGTGGTGATGGTGTTAGAGGTGCTGGTCTATGTGTGTGTGTGTGTGTGTGTGTGTGTGTGTGTGTGTGTGTGTGTGTGTGTGTGTGTGTGTGTGAAAGAGAAAGAAGGGTGGGGGGTGGGGGGTGGGGGGTGGGGGTGGTGGTGGGGGGGGGGTAAAACGTCTTTGTTGTCAACTGGAAACATAGATCACCTTTCGCGTAAATGAGTCCTCTTCATAGCCTCACCCGGTATGATCCTATTTACGTCGTCATTCTCTTGTTTGCTGTTTTCAGGTGAGTATTGTTTTATGCATCTTTAGTATCTGTTGTTTATCACGTCTGAAATTGTCTGTGTCGATTTTCAGGCCACACAAATTAGTTTGGTAGCACCAGGAATGGATCAGAAAGCAGGGCCGGGCGGAAAGTGGGAAATAAAATGGAGATGGTTAATTGAAATTTCTGTCTTTCTTGCTTTGTATAAAGAGGAAGTACTTGATGGCCATTCTGATATTATCTTTGTTTGGAAATTATATACTGATTTGCCTCTAGATTGAACGGGGGTACTCAGATGCTGATGTATGGTCTTGCTGAATTTGCGGGATTAAAGGAAAACAGAAGTCGATATGTAAATTGTTTCAGCCATTTGACGTGCCATTTAGATAAGGTCAAAGAATGTTTGAAATATACAGCTATGTAGCATTCTTCAAAAAAAAAAAAAAGAAAAAAAAGAAAAAAAAAAAAAAAAAAAAAAAAAAACGAAAATGTCGCTTACAGGCTGAATGGTCTAGGTAAGATACGCCGTTATTTATAAGAAGGCCTATGATTTAATATTTCTTGTGAGATAGCTGGCTAAAACATGACTGGCGGACGGTTCTGCCAAGTTCAGCATCGTATATGGTAAACAGTGTCGTATGAATACGTGCCTTAGAGACAATCATGAAACAGAAGCCTTCCTAAATTGGAGGCATGCAGTATATCTAGTAAGAGCTTTAAAAAACAAACCCGCCTGAAAATGGACTTTTGGGGGTGCATAATTTGGTGTGCTATGGCAAGGGGTGGAAATAATGAACAAACTGCTATTTTGTACTGCTATTTAAATCAGGCGGCTTTGCTTTGACTTGTTGAATCAAGCAAAACTAGGGCACTCATCATATAAGGCTAGAAAACTATACAGATACGTACACGGCCTGCGAGTATCAAATTGGCATTTAAATAGATTTCTTTCAGGCGGCCTGAAAAATCACGCGTGCTAAACGATCTAAAGCAAATCAATGGCATACTACGGGGATACTTAGCAATAGATTTACGAATGAATAACAGTGGAGTGCTGTTTTATAAATAGAAGGCTCGGTATGTTTAAAATATGGGCTCTGCGCTGAAATGCTGTATTTGCCATGTGTGGGGCTAGGACAGAGACTTAAGAGGTAATGAAAGGCAGGGCATGCACTTTTGTGTTGGGCGTATTGGTAAGGAATATGATGGTCTTAGACTATTCACGCTGTGATTTGTTTGTAATCGTAGATGCGATTAGAGGGTTTACATGATCATTGTTGATATTGCTTTCAACGAACGGTAGAATGATTAGATAGCTAAGTTAAATGGCTTAGCAGTCTATTAAGCGAGTCGCATAATATAACCTTTAAGGAGAATAGACTTTCTATTTTGAATTGGCCTCAATCTAAGTACATTTTAACGTTATTCAGGTTTTTACGAGATCAATTAAGATATAAGCGATATCGTGGCTGTAATGTTGTATCATCATGTATGAGTTATTTATTTGTATTTTTGGTCATGGTTGTACTGTCATGCGAACACATAGTGGGGGTCGGGGAATATATTCTAGCTCGCTGGTGTGGTTGATTGAGGTTTTCCCTTCAAATGGTACTATGTCCTTAGAGTGTGTTTGCATCTTGATGGTTATGGTGTGGGTGTTAAGTTCGGTTTTTGTTTCATTATTTGGACAGTTGACGCGAATTTTCGCGACACATAGTTTTTGGTGGAGGATATAGGTGAGATTGACTTGGTTTGATGCTACTGTATGATGCCCGTATTTGACGTATTTTTCTGTATTTTTTGGCACTTCGCGATAGGCATTAGAGCTAATCAGAAGTGCTATTGTGCATTTGAAAGATGATCATATGTCAATTGTCGCATTGTTGCATTGTCCTTCATAGGGCCTCAAATTTACATATTATCGACCTATATTGGTACCATAATTTACAGATTGATTCGCTATAGTTTTCTGATCATAATCTATGCCTGCTCCATTCAGTTGTAAAATCAATTCTTTCTTAGTGTGGAATTGTGATTATGGCTATGACGAGATGCGGTAGGTTAGCGACCCGGGTGCGATGGATATCTCATTGACGGCATGTGATTAACTTCTATGGTTGTGTTTGTGGCAGGGGGTTCGGGTGGGGGGAGGGGTCTGGGTGGGGGAGAGCAAAAAAGTACCATCGGGCAGGAGTTATGTGATGCCAGAGACTGACGGCGCATACCATGCTCCAGCACTTCAATTCAGTATTGAATGGCTGTTTGGTCAGTAAGTGGACCGGCTCAAAACGGCATAGGATGGTTGGTCCTTACGACAACATCTACACACACAGCACATCGCTTACATCTATTCACATCCCCCCTACAAGCGACACAGCACACACACACAGCATCTACGGGCCCGCAACTCATCGTCACTTCTACATGAATACACAAATAGTCAGCACACATCAGCACCACAATTCGACACACAATGCTACGACACACAGTCACAGTGTCTAGCAGTCACACAGTCACACGTCACAAATCAGGCACACATATTAGGTCACACACGCAGCGTCACAAACACAGTCGTGGGCCTTAGCATGAATTACACTTACAACAGCACACACATCCAGCACTACAGGCTCACCTCACCGCACACCGCACGGCACGAAACACACTTTCATTCTTACATAAATTAAGCACTAAAAAATTGATGGGAATACAAATACGTACACTATCTCAATAGCTGACACACCCTATATGTTGCACGGGCAACCGTGCTCAGCATATCACTCAAACTTACTATCACGTCTCAGCAGCAGCATACTAGGCCACATACTATTCTCCTTGCCCCCCCCCCTCGCCCCACACACACACACACATCACACAACACTTTCACTCTACATGATCGGCAAATGCGAGAACGAGAATAATGTCACTCGGTATTGTCACTGTTCTATGTATCTGCTAGACGAGGGTCTCCAGCCAGGTAAAACTGGATTGGGGCAGTCGCTGACATGGCGTGTCAATGGGGGTGCGCGCCATAGAGCATTCATGGCATTTAGGGGTCTTGTGCACCTGCTATGGCTTCAGTGTTGCTGCTGATTCGTCTTTGCCTTTCTCAATGCAACACTATAATTCACTCTCGACAAGAGAGCGACATGTGTCTTTTCTGCTTCGGCTACCTCATTCCAGGCTTGTTCACCATAACAAACTAAAATACGGGTGCCATTCGTCTTGCCGAACACGGTCCAGGAATTATTTCTTAGAACTGACGTCGTCTTTCATTCAGCCTACCCGAGGCTATGTAGCAGCAGTAGGTCGTAGCTCAGTCACCGGCACATCTATTCGTTTGCTGGAACATCTCGACTTTGCGGGCCACAATGCTCTGATTCTGTGCGGACTGCATCAGTCTGCGGAATCGTCTCTGCTCTGTCTGGCCTCGGGGGTCCGATGTAACGACATGGTACTTGTCCAGCCGCTTATGCTTAACGCTATTGCCCGGGGGTGGCCTAATGCAATAACCCTTAGCGAGCACACATTTTGTGCTATAGGGCTTGCTCAGTACTTGTCGTCGATGTCGCGCGGGTGGATATTCTGTGTTCCGCCTGCTATTACACTGCCCGAGTCAGATCGAATGGCTAGAACACACTCCTAAGTGTATTATCGCTGCATACATGCTAGGCGTGTTCAGATCGCAGGGCTATCTCGAGTCGGGGGGCTTCGATGTGTTCCTTTCCTACCTGTGCTGTGTTTACTGTGTTCTATTCTCATCGCAATTCGCGATGTTTGGTATCGGGTCCATTTAAATGATCACGGGGGACACAAGTGGATAGTGCGTGTTGTTACCGAGACTAACACCAATCGCGGCAACATAGTTCGTGTTCGTCTGGTCATGGCTTAGCTTCGGATTTGCCTGCTTGGATTCCGCGTCGCATCTGGGGTGGTAGGTGTGC
>JADBJO010027741.1:0-20959 GCA_016801955.1 Conus betulinus
TCACCTGGTCCCTCTTCCAATCTTTTTTCCCCCCCTCCACCACACCCCGCCTTTCCTAATTTTTTTTTCCTTTTCAATTTTTGGCTTTTCTCTTTTTTCTTTGATAAAGGCGTGTCTTGTTTTTTTCCTTTCCTTTTCTTTGTTCTTTTCCCTCGGTTTCCCCCCCCCCCACCCCCTGCGTGCCTCCCTTCCTCTCCCTTCAAAAATCTCCACGCACCCATGCAAGTGCTGTGTGTTGTATTACTATCAATGGACGTTGATTATCTTGCTGAGTTGAGTTCATATTTTGGCGTTGTTACAGCGCGTCTGGGTTTATTTTTGCACTAATGTTTGGTGTTGTGACACATTCACACCGTGTGTAACAGGGCTGAAAAAGATAGAAAAGGTTAAATAAAGAAAGAAAGGCCCCGGGCATCTTCCGGGAAAACCATCCTTGAAACGAAAGACGAAAAATAAGATGCAAAGGATGACACCAGAGGTGCACGAAGAATGAGGAAAAGGGGAAGAACAAGGAGGGAGGGGGGGGGGAAGAGGAGAGAGAGAGAGAGATGAGAGAGGAGAGAGAGAGAGAGACGGAGAGAGAGAGAGATGAGAGAGAGAGCGTCCATCTCGTCTCGCAAACGGCCTATTCACCCCCGAAGGCTATCCTTATAGTGAAGAAAGGAGACTACAAGGAAGACACGAGGAAATTTCTGCATTGAGACAATCAGTATGTCTTCATTATTATTTATAACACAGTTGAAACCACCCAGAACCATCAGTTTTTTTGTCTGAATATTTATGTACTTTGTCTCTGGAGCCCTGAGAGGAAAGATTTTTTCGTTACCCTCGTTTGGGGCATATATATTTACTAAGACAAAGTCTATGTCTTCGTTTTGCACAGTGACGACAAGTATTCTATCTTGTTGCTCTACAAGTCTTGCTTCTCCGGTGAAGCGTTTTGAAAACAGAATCATTTTCCCCTTTACTACGTGCTGTTCCTTCATTATAAACGATTTTCCCCCCCCTCTGTCTTTACCAAATATAAATATCTTTACTTGTAATATGCAATTCCTGTAGGCACACAATTTCAATATTATGTTGTTTTAAAATAATCAAAACATGGCGTTCCTTTTCATTTTGTTGTTTAGCCCTCTGGCATCAGTGTCACAATTCGTAATGAATCCATAGAAAGAGTTAGTAATGATTTTTTTAAAATAATCTTGTCGCTTTCTTCCAAAGTTAGTTAAAATCACAGTTCATCATTCACAATCCGTTAACCTAGCCAGATTCGTTTTTATCCATGGAAACGTGAGGAGGGTGGCAAAACGAGAATCGTTTTCAGCTCTCGCACGTTTCCTCATGTTTGTCGCTGCTCTCACTACGTTCCATCAGTCTGGGCTGTTTCTCTGTCTGGGACGAAGCTGATTGGCGCGAACGTGTGCGCTTTACAGACCAGAGTTGTCTCTTCTGTAGGATTTGATGGTGGTTTGTCTGTGTGTTGGTCGCGATCGGTTGGGACTCTTATTTCTGTCAGTATTGTCATGGTTATTTTTATCCTAGTTCTTATCAGGCAGTGTAGTGTTGTCAGTTGTCTTTTTCCGTTGTCTTGTCATTTTGTCTGCTCTCTTCTTCCACATGACTGTCATCTGTCTGTCCAGAGTTCCCATCAGAACTCTGTTGGACAGTTTGTGTGCATTCTCCCTGCATACTGCACTCAGGGTCTCCTGCTTTGTGTCCATCCTTACAGCACTGTTTGCATTTAACTGGGCTGACACAATCAAATACGCGATGCCCTTTAGTGAGACATCGCCGACATCCGATTTCTTGCTGTTGTCTGGCGAGTTTTTGTTCTTTATGGTAAGAGAGCGGAATGGGGCCAATTTGTACTAGTTTTTGTAGGGGTACAGTTGGTACTTTTATGAAAATGAATCGTCGGCCCGTTTCCGGTGAGTTAATTTGCCATTTTGGTATCTGTCCCGTTCTGCAATTAACTTGGAGGGGAATCTCCACACCTAGCTGTTTTATTGCTTCCAACAATTCATCATCAGAAAAGGACAGACGAATGTTGCTAATGAATAGTTTTGTTGTTTGTATTGGATTTTCACTTTGGTCCGTAACTCCACTGACGGGGGTCGCGAACCACGAACGGATTTTGGCTTTTGACCTGCAGTAGAACTCCCCTCAGCGTAAAACCTTGACAAGAAGTTTCTGACAGCTGTCGGCCCTCCGGGGATAAACTCTCCACAGGGAGCGGATTCTTTGTGCCCCTTCCATGGAGTTGTATCCGCAGGTCTTTTTCCGCGGCAGCACAGATTTCCGAGGTAGTAAACGGTTTTTGATCAAAAGCCGGTAGTTGATTGTTAGTAATAATACAGGCAAAACACGCTCACCTTCTGATCTTGTAGCCATTCCTTAAAGTATCCGCTCACACTGTCACACTGCTTAGGATCCAATTTTGATAATCACCATGAAAACAAAAAAGACAATACAGAGAAAGTAACAAAATAACTATCATCATTGAAAAGAAAACCCACACCGTAAAGAAATCGATAAATAAGTTTCCACACAGAACAAACACACTATGTAGAAAAAGAAAAGCACACGCAAATCGAGAGCTACTGCAAAACAAGTTTTGCTGACTTCAGCGTGAACACTCGTCTCTCCCTCTTCCACTCTTTGTTAGTCGGCATATCTCAATGGACAGACAGACAGACAGATAGATAATCAGACAGACAGACAGATAGACAGATAGATAGGCAGACATACAGATAGATAAGCAGACAGGCAAATAGACAGACAGACAGACAGACAGATTGATAGACAGACAGACAGATAGATGGACTGGTAGACAGGCAGACAGACAGACAGACAGATAGACAGACAGATAGAACAGACAGATTGATAGACAGACAGATAGAAAGACCGACAGACAGACAGACAGACAGACAGGCAAACAGACAGATATACAGACAGATAGACAGACAGACAGGAAAAACAGAGATAAATAGATAATACAGACAGATGGATAGACAGACAGACAGACAGACATACAAGACAAAGACAGAGACAGGACAGACAGAGGGCGGAAAGGGGTGAGCAGAAGATCAACTAAGCGAGGCGCGGACAGACTGTGGACCTGTATCTACTATCATTACTATTATCACCTCCTCCCCGCATCCGGAATCAATAGTGCGGTGGTAATAGTGGTCATAGACAGGACCAGGAGACGATCAACACACAGATCCTGATCCAATCACGTCATGTTTTCCCGAGTGCTTTTCAGTGCTTTTCCTGTACATCAAAAACAAGGCTCCTTTTTTTTTTCCGTTCTAACCGGTTACTTTGCCGCGAGAGCGCGCTGGGCGAGTGAGAAATGTGTGTGTGTGTGTGTGTGTGTGTGTGTGTGTGTGTGTGTGTGTGTGTGTGTGTGTGGTGTGTGTCTGTCTGTCTGTCTGTGTGTGTGTGTGTGTGTTGTGTGTGTGTGTGTGTGTGGTCAGAGAGAGAGAGAGAGAGAGTGAGTGAGTGTGTGTGTGTGTGTGTGTGTGTGTGTGTGATGTTGTGTGTGTGTGTGTGAGTGAGAGTGAGTGATGTGTGTGTGTGTGTGTGTGTGTGTGTGTGTGTGTGAGTGTGTGTGTGTGAGTGAGCGAGTGAGAGAGAAAGAGTGAGTTTGTGTGTGTTGAGTGAGTGAAGTGAGTGAGCGAGTGGTGAGAGAGAGAGTGAGTGTGTGTGTGTGTGTGTGTGTGTGTGTGTGTGTGTGTGTGTGTGTGGCGTGTGTGTGTGTGTGGTGTGTGTGTGTGTGTGTGCGCCACGTGAGTGTGTGCGCGCGCGTGAACGTGTTAAAGTGTGTGGTGTGTGTGGTGTGTGTGTGTGTGTGTGTGTGTGTGTGTGTGTGAGTGAGAGCGAGTGAGGAGTGGTGTGTGTGTGTGTGTGGTGTGTGTGTGTTGTGTGTGTGTGGTGTGATGTGAGTGAGTGAGTGAGTGAGTGAGTGATGTGTGAGTGCGTGTGTGTGTGTGTGTGTGTGTGTGTGTGTGTGTGTGTGTGTGTGTGCGTGCGTGCGCGCGCGTCAACGTGTGAAAATGTGTCTCTGTGTGTGCGCGCACGTGCATGAACGTGTTTAAATGTGTGTGTGTGTGTGGTGTGTGTGTGTGTGTGTGTGTGTGTGTGTTTGTTTTCGGGTGTCTTAAAATGTGTGTGCACGCGCGCATGCCCACACGCGATTGTGTGAAAGCACGCGCGTGTGTGTGTGTGGTGTGTGTATGCGAGATAGACAGACAGACAAACCGACAGACAGACAAAAGACAAAGACAGCAAGAAGAGACAGTGAGAGAGTGACGAACAGACAGACACACAGAGAGACAAACAGAGAGACGGACACACAGAGGCAGAGGGCGACAGACACGACAGACATTTAACATCCAAGGCCCCAGGACCCTTATGACGAGGTACAAGAGCTACAAAAGTGACGTGAATGTGGGCGGAGAAAGAATTACATAAACACTAACTCTCAACAACAACACAAACAACAACAACAATAATTTTTTTTAAGCCAAAAGGGTGAACGAACAGCACACTGCGCCCCCAGGAAGAAGGCGTGTAGTCTCCCATCTATAACACTAAAAAATAGTCTCCCTTCCACTAACAACTGCAAAATAGTCTCCCCTCTACTAACACTGAAAAATAGTCTCCCTTCCACTAACACTGCAAAATAGTCTCCCCTCTACTAAAACACTGAAACAATAGTCTCCCTTCCACTAACACTGCAAAAAATAGTCTCCCCTCTACTAACACTGAACAAAAGTCTCCCTTCACTAAACACTGCAAAATAGTCTCCCCTCTACTAACACTGAACAATAGTCTCCCTTCCACTAACACTGCAAAATAGTCTCCCTCTACTCCACTGAACAATAGTCTACTTCCACTAACACTTGAAAAATAGTCTCCCCTCTTACTATATCCACTGAATAAATACTGTACCACTAAACATGCAGTTAGTCCCCTCTACTAACACTGAAAAAATAGTCTCCCTTCCACTAACACTGCAAAATAGTCTCCCCTCTACTAACACTGAAAATAGTCCTCCCTTCCACTAACACTGCAACATAGTCTCCCCTCTACTAACACTGAAAAATAGTCTCCCTTCCACTAACACTGCAAAATAGTCTCCCCTCTACTACTACACGGTAAAAATAGTCTCCCTTCCACTAACACTGCAAAATAGTCTCCCCTCTACTAACACTGTAAATAGTCTCCGTCCACTAACACTGCAAAAGTTCCCCTCTACTAACACTGAAAAATAGTCTCCCTTCCACTAACACTGCAAAATAGTCTCCCCTCTACTAACACTGAAAAAATGTCTCCCTTCCACTAACAAAATAGTCTCCCCTTCTACTAAACACTGAAAAATAGTCCCTCCCTTCTAACACTGCCTAGTCTCCCCTCTACTAACACTGAAAAATAGTCTCTCCCTTCCACTAACACTGCAAAAAATAGTCTCCCCTCTACTAACACTGAAAAATAGTCTCTCCCTTCCACTAACACTGCAAAATAGTCTAACACTGAAAAATAGTCTCCCTTCCACTAACACTGCAAAATAGTGCTCCCCCTCCCCTCTACTAACACTGAAAAAACAGTCTCCCCTGTACTAACACTGAAAAAAACAGTCTCCCCTCTACTAACACTGAAAAACAGTGTCCCCTCTACTAACACTGAAACAACAGTGCCCCCTCCACCAACATTGAAAAGCAACTCCACCGAGATTTTCCACCAGACTACGAGAAAGGAAATCCATTGGGCAAAGAACAATATGAACAGCCGACAAGGTTGGGGACTAGGGGGAGGTGGGGGGGGGGGTGGCAGGAGGAATATCACCAGTGGCGTGCCCCTAATAACCCACGCCTCAAGGCCATCTCCATTGGACTTGATCCTCTTCCGAGAAACTTTCCGTCTCCCGACGGCTGTCGGTAGAGTTGTCCGTTGATCAACCAGACATGCTGGAGAGGAGGGGGAGGAAGTTTGGAGTGGGGGGGAGGAATGGCGAGACAGTGGGGAAGGGTGGCTGCATCGGTCGACGTCGGACGAGGGCGGGGGGTGGAGATGGAGTTTGGGGAGAGAGTAGGGGGAAGGATCGCTGGTCAATGAAATGACTCATAAACGAAGTGTAGAGTACCTTCTCTCACCAGTTATCCACACGTCATGATTTTTTTTTTTTATATCTCCTCTCACCCTCCCAAAATCATCCGATGCTTCTGGGTACGTTTGCAGCGGAAAGAGGGCTTAGCGGATACCGCATTCGCGTCTAGGGAAGTCCGAAAAATCCCGAGTCCAAGGTTTGAGAATCTCTCCCTCTCTCTCTCTCTCTTCATCTCTCTCCTCTCTCTCTCTCTCTCTCTCTCCTCTCTCTCCTCGTGAGTGAGGTGAGTGAGTGAGTGAGTGAGTGAGTGAGTGAGTGAGTGAGCGAGCGAGTGTGTGTGTGCGGTGTGCGTGTGCGCGCGCATGTTTATGTTTTCCCTTTTCTTCTTTTCCCCTCCGTCGCCTTTTTACAGGATCTGAACGCAGTCTGAGTGCAAACTGACATGCCAAGACGAATTACACACTCGTGCTGGTTATAAAGCCCATGCCAACTAAAGTGTTGCGCCCCAGCTTCATTTGTAGAAATCATTTTGATCTCATGCTAACATAAAAAACGGGGCAGTCTGTGCTACATTTTTACTTATATACATGTACTTTCGATGCCAGACTTCAGCGATGTCTAGGCAGTTTACTGGCTCTGTTTGGCCTAACTGTCGTAGCTAACGCAGTATTAAGACGCCGAGCAGATTGTCTCAAACTTCCGGCCTATACTCACAGCCGCATCCGATTCTTTCCAGTATTCTATGGCCCACGCAAAGTACTCCACGTGGACCATGGAATGACAACACCACTAGCAGGGATGGACCAGCGGGTTTATTTGTGCGCGCTGATATGTCATAATTCAGGTCCCGTAGGATAAACGCGTGTAAATGGATTTTTTTGCCTTTATCTCATCATTCATGGACAGTACTACATGGAAATAAACGGGTTTCCAATTTTACGACCTCTCTACCCCCACCCCACCCCCCTCCTCTGGCGGTATTGGCGCCATTTCTCAGCATCTTACTCCAGCACCCTATTTGGGTATCCAGGAGTCGTTCTAGAGGTTTCTGGGGACGCCGAATTCATCTATGACATTGTTAGGTTGATCAGAAACCAGAAACCTATCAGTAATGCACATCGGTTCAAAGATTAACTTTCAACAACAATGAAACTTGAGGTGTGCCGGGGGTCTGTGCCAAGGGGAAGAGAGTCGTCTGGTTTTGCGCCAAGGGACAGAAAGTCATCTGAAGGAGGCTTTACCTCTTCAATGCCATGCATGAGACTGGCCTTGTCTGCAGGTACGTATAGTGATCCATCACTGCACAGAGGGAGCGTGGCACCACCGACATTTCAAAGTCCCCTATAGTGTCTTCCAGCTTTGGCGTCAGCTGAGGTCTGCACAGCAGGTTGATCAGGAATCTTCCAAGCAGGTCACGCTCCTCGCACAAAACTTGATCACCTTTTTTGACCGACCAAAACCTTGGTTTTCTCCATCACCAGCTTTGAGAAAACTTTCAGCTTCATCTTCTTCAGTGAGTCCCAAACACTCACTTTTGAGGTATTGAGCAGTCTTTCCTGGACAAACTCCTGAAGCCGCTTTTACCTTTCTGTGCATAATGCAAAATGTCTCCTTTGGCATTTTCTTGTACAAGAGCTGACAAACCCAGGTTCTTCAGAGTCTGCAAGGGGTTGCTGGCACAGTGCTTTTCGACTGAGTGGCAGAGTTTCAGCGCGTTTGTGACAATCCTCACAGCCATGTCTCCATACAGCTGGTAGTGCTCGCATCGTATGGAAGACTGAGAAAATAGGGGGGAAAATCACTGAGGAACTGTTTCACAACCATGTGAGTGAGGCTAGGGGTTGAGGTGACGAGTTGTTCAAGAGCTGTGTCATCTTTACTGAGGCCAACAATCCCACCATGACGCTTCAGATCTTTGATCTCTTGTTCCAAGGCCTGGTCAGTGAAAATCAAATGGAACTCCACTCCTCCCTTGTAGGCTTTGCCAACGAAAACCCCCCACGCAATGAAAAAGAAAGTGGAGAAGTTAGACCTATGGGTTAAGGTCCATACGGTCGTCATTCTGGCACATCCCATACATACAGGATGCAGGTGGAAATCAGTGATGTCCATTTTGGATTGACCTGAAAATGTCACAGTTCAACTCAACACCATCAAACCCCCTAGAATGACTCCAAGGTCATGAAAATAGATGAATTGTAAAAAAAAAAAAATGACGTCTAAGTCGGTGCCGTCATGGGTCGCTTCGGAAGGGGGTTCCCGAGAGGGGTACGTAGGTGGAAAAATTGGAACCTGCTGATTTCTAGGCACTATGATCCATGACCAGCCAAGTAGAGCAAAAAAAGTTGCTTTACACATTCCAGTCCTACGGGATTACACGCGACTGTGCACTATATAGGTTTTTGACATGGTTTGTACACTTAGCCGAAACAGGGTGCACACGTGTAACACAAACGCCCTGTATTGGCATCCATTGTCAGATTTGCGCACACGAAGAAGAGAAAGGGCGTGAACGCCAGAGTGTCGCAGAGAGAGTCCTGGGGGGGGTGCTCTTTGATTTGAGGGGAATGGGGGGGGGGTTGTGGACGTGAACCAGGACGACACGACACCCCCTTCTAAAACCATTCTCCTGTTGGGTGCTTTGAGGCATGGTCCACCAGAACATCCTCTAGGGTGATGCGGGCACGTGGTCCATCGCCACATCCCTGTCACAGAGAGTGAATAACTTGGGGCGCTTGCCTTTATTCTCTCCATGGGAATGTTTCTGAACCGTGTCCCATCACACTCACTGGAGGGAGTCATTCTGGAAAACAGCTGGGTGGGAAAGGGTAGTTTTGACCCCAGGTCCCAGACTCCCTCGTTCCTCAACTTCTGGTGCCATGTGTACTCCGACTGATATTGTGTTATCGTTTAGGACACTTTTTAACATTTTAAAGGAGGGGGCAGCATTTTTTAAACAAGGATGAAATCGGTCTGGAATTACTTCCCGGAAGTCGGAAGGGGGGGGGGGTAGTGGTTGAGTGTGGGTGCTCGCTCCTTCTGATCCGCTGGGTAGTGCTTTGGGACGTGGACTGGTTAACATAGTGTTATGCCAGCCTTGGGACAGCAACTCATTTCTTGTTCATGGGTGAAGCGATTTATAAGCACGCACCTCCCACGCCAATACAGCTTTTTTTTCTTGGTGCCCATACATCTGACACACGCAGGTAGATAAGAGGGGCTCAGAACAAACGAGGACACCCCACACCCTCCACTCAAAAAACAAAAAGTGTGTCACGATGAATGGTTACTTACAGACATTATTGATTTTCATCACTTAATGTGATTTGAAATCCTTTCTGTCGCTGTGGGAGAAGGAGATAAGAAGCCAGGGGTCTTTTGTTGGTCATCCACGCTTTACCTTCCCTTCACCTCACTGGAGAGGCTTTTTTTCCCTTCTTTCCAAAGTCGCTTCAGGCTCTCCTAATGAATCATTCGATGGGATGCTTATCGCGTTCCTTCAAACAAACGGTCTGATGTTGATCGATCAACGCATGACACATTTCGACCGATGCCACGACCAAGCCATGCGACCGAACCAAGTAGGGCAGGGCCCGTGCGTGAATGAACTGTGGCAGCAGCAGTGTGTGTGTGTGTGTGTGTGTGTGTGTGTGTGTGTGTGTGTGTGTGTGTGTGTGTGTGTGTGTGTGTGTGTCTGTCTGTCTGTCTGTGAGTGTGTCTGTCTGTCTGGCTGGCTGGCTGGCTGTCTGACCGTACGTCAGTCTGTTATGGTGTATGCATGTGCATGTTGTTCAACACACACACACACACACACACACACACACAGTGAACACACACACACACACACAAACACACACACACACACACACACACACACGCACGCACGCGCGCGCGCCAGCAGCACACACACACACACACACACCCACACACACACACACACACACACACGCTGAATGAGAGATGAAGATAAAAGGAAAGACGCACATAAACATAGCAGACATGGATAGTTCGGTCGTCTCTGAAAGAGAGAGAGAGAGAGAGAGAGAGAGACAGACAGACAGACAGACAGACAGACAGACAGACCAGACAGACAGACAGAGAGACGGAGAGAACGAGAGAAAGAGAGACACAGAAAGAGACAGATAGACAACAAACACAGACAGTGACAGAGACAGGCACACAGACAGTCAGACAGACAAACAGCAGGCAGACCGACAGACGCACTGAGATACACAGCCGACAGACAGAGACACCAGCGACGAAAGCAGAGACAGACAGATACACAGATAGGCTGAGAAACGGGGCATAGACGGATACGTGAGCAATGGGGAGGGATGCACACATAAACCTGAAGGTGATGTGTTGTCGGTTTGTTACGTTACGTAGAGGGGGGGGGGAAGAGAAACAGAGACATACAGACAGCGACAGACAGACAGACAGACAGACAGAGACAGACAGACAGACGTACAGACAGACAGAGACAGACAGAGACGGACAGACAGACAGACGGGGGGGGGGGGGTGGAGGAGGAGGGGTTAGATGAAAGGAGAAAATGAGACAGAGTTATAGCCAGAGAAACAGAAAGAGACAGAGACGTGGCTAACAAGAGAAGTCGAGGACAAAAACAGAGACAGACACACACACACAGACTGAGACAGAGAGACCAGAGACGAGACAGTCAGACAGAAAGACACAGACAGAAACAGAGACACGAGAGAGAGAGACACACACACACACACACACACACACACACACCACACACACCGCACGCAGGCACGGCGCCGCGCGCGCGCGCGCGCACGCAGCACTACACACGCACACACACACACACACCACACAGACCGACAGACAGCCAACACAACTAACAGAGACGATGGCGGAAAAACGGACACTGGTATAACACCCAAGGTGGGAGGGAGCCGGGGAGATTAGCCGGGTTATTCAGTACCCTCCGTGCAAATCGTATTAAAACTTTTTTCTTTCCCTGTCGTCGAGTCGCGAAGCCCGCCGCCGCATATACATACATACACACACACACACATACACCACACCACACACACATACATACATGCATACATACATACAGTACATGCAGCCTCCCAACGAGACAGCCAGCCAGACGACTTCGTTCTTTGTCAGTTTTACGAGACGTCAACAAGACAGTTAAGCCATCTGGATCTGGTCTGGATTTTTGTTCGCTTTTTTTTTTTTTTTTTTTTTTTTCTTTTTTTTTTTGTTTGTTTGTTATTTGTTTGTTTGTTTGTTTTGATTTTTTGTTTTGTTTTGTTTTATTTTATTTTTTGTTGTTTTTTACCAGACAAGCTCAGCGCACGTTACAACAGAACCCGAGGACGGGTCAAACCACCTAGTACCGTTTTACGAATCCACTCACTCTTTCAACGAACGGAACCCGCGTCATAAATATATATCACCGTCTTTCTTCCCATCTCCGCCCTGCCCCACCCCCACTCCCCACCCCATCCCCATCTCCAGCTTCTTCTTTCTCCCCCCCCCCCCCCCCCCCCCCCCACCCCATCCCCATCTCCTTCTTCTCCCTCCCCCCCCCCACCCCCCCCTCCCACCTTCCCCGCCCATCCTTTTGCTTCCTGTCACAATCGCCCCCCCTTCCTATTCATTCACCATACCTTTTTTTCCCAAACGACAGTTAAATAATCATTGTGTTGAAACAAAAAAACAAACAAAAGCGCAGGAGGTGACAAAAAGAAAATCTACCGTACTCGCAAAGCTTGTGTTGAAGTCGGGGGTAGGATATCAGTGTGACTGCACGAATGTTTCCGTTATTGTACTGTGGTGCGCCGAGCTGTGATTTTTTTTTTCACTGCGGTGCATTGTTTCTACACAGCATTGTGTTTACACACCTGCGTCATGTCACAAACTGTATGGTTACACACTGTTTTGTGTTCCCACCGCACTGTGATGTGCTGAGATGTGTATCCGGTATGTTGCACTGAATTACATTATGCTGTACTGTATTCCTCGCGGCCTACTGCAATGTATTTATGGGTGGCCTATTTACTGTGTTTATCGTGGCCTATTGCAATGTATTTATGGTGGCCTGTTTACTGTTTTTTTTATCGTGGCCCATTGCAACGTATTTATGTGGCCTATTTACTGTGTTTATTGTGGCCCATTGCAATGTAGGTTATGGTGGCCTATTTACTGTGTTTTATTGTGGCCCATTGCAATGTAATTAGGGTGGCCTAGTTTTTACTGCTTTTATCGTGGCCTATTGCAATGTAGTTTTTATGGTGGCCTATTTACTGCGTTTATTGTGGCCTATTGCAATTGTAGTTATGGTGGTCTATTTACGGGTGTTTTTATCGTGGCCTAGTATGCAATGTAGTTATGGTGGTCTATTTACGGACGGTGTTATCGTGGCCTACTGCAATATAGTTATGGTGGTTCTATTTACTGTGTTTATCGTGGGCTATTGCACGATATATATCGTGGCCTTTTTCACTGTATTCCTCCGTGGGCCTATTGCAATATCGGGCCTATTGCAATCGTGCAATTGCAAATGGTATCGTAATGGTGGACCTTTTATTATTATATCTATCGTGGCTTATTGCACTGTATTTATGATGGCCTATTTACTGTGTGTTTATCGGGGCTTTTGCACGATATATATCGTGGCCTTTTCAACTGTATTCTCCGTGGGTCCCCTCCGCAAATACTATTGCAATATAATTTGCAATCATTCATATGTTTGTTGTGGCCGATTGCATTGGTATTTATCGTGGCCCTGTTGTTTACTTGTTCAAGTCGTGGCCTACTATGCGCTGTGTATTGTGCCTTTTCCAACTGTATTGTGTGTGTAGTTTGTGTTGTTATGTTTTGTGTGTATTGTGTGTGTGTTTGCGCGCCGCGCCGCAGCGCGCGTATTTATCCTGTGAACTATCCTGAGTGTGGTGTGTGTCTAATGTCTGTGTCTGGTGATCCCCGTGTGTGTGAGAGAGTGTGAGAGGATAGAGAGAAGCGAGAGGAGAGAGAGGAGAGGAGAGAGAGTGCGTGTGTGTGGCCTGTGTGTCGGTGTTTGTGTGAGAGAGCGAGAGAGTTCGAGAGTGTGTGGAGAGAGAGTAGACTAAGAGGATGTGTGGTGAGAGCGTGTGTGTGTGTCTGTCTGTTGCTGTTGTGTTGTGCTGTGTGTGTGGTGTGGTGTGAGAAGCGAGAAGAAGTTCGAAGTCACAATTAAAATCTTTATTGAGGTTAAGAATAGATTTCCAGTGTGTTTTTTTTGCGTGGGGGTCCTGCCCTCATAGAACAGAAGACAGAAACTAATACAACAGAGAACCACAAGCCTTTTTAAAAAAAAAAATTGTAAGCACACAATTTCACATCATGCCAAATACATTCACTCTCATATGAGGGATATGAAACAATATCAGATTTCACTATTGGTGGAACTTCAACGCCTCATGGAGTACGACGGGGGGGGGGAGATGGACATATAAGGCGAGAGATGAAGATGAATGTTGGGGGGAGAGCAGATTTGGGGGGGGAGGGGGACTCTCATCTAAATATTGAAACAATAAATTAACTATTTGGAGACTTCACGCACAGAGAGAGACACATGAGAAGAGAGAGGAGAGGGATAGGGTGATAGAGAGTAGGATACGACGAGAGAGATGTGTGATGAAGGGATCTTATTGATCAAATGACCTTTCAACTGATTCACAAGTTTCTATCAGATGCATCTTTAGAGTGCTTTTTAAGGAAATGTTTGTTTGAGGGGCATGATTTTTATGAATGAAGCCAAATTATTCCTTTGCGGTCGCTCCAAATACAGAAACTTGATTTTATAAAGGTATTACGGTGGGGGTCTGGGGGGGGGGGGTCTGGGGAGGAGACAGTGGTTTAGTTGTATGTCTGTAACGGGGGGTATTATTGAGGACAAAACTTTCAATGATTGTGGGGTCTTCGGGGGCTGATCCATTCATTACAGGTGTACATAGGCACAGCATTTGTTGAACGTAGTCTCTGCTGCTTTAAATGAACAACATTTAAAGCTTTGTAGTTCACTCTTTTGTCAAGGTATTGGGATTTCAGCTGATTAATTTAATGCCCCTGGTTTTATGCAGACACTAACGGAGTTTTCAGATTAGTTGATCGTGTCCTCTCGCGAGCATCATCCCATAACGTAGATGCATTAACTGATAAGAAAAGGGTTTGCGCATGAAATCTTTTCTGGAAATGAAAATTTAGAATTTTTTGGTAGGGATCTTGAAAACGTTTGATATATTCTCTTAGAACTACGTTTTCCAAGATCCGCAATGTGTGTGGGTACGACCAAGATCAATCGATGTCAATGGTTACGACACTAAAACTTTATGCATGAAACTAACTCTTCAATCTTTGTGTCCCTTGCGTATGGTAATGGTCGCGAATGAGAGATTTCATTTTCTGTCGTTTTTTTTGACGTGTTGTGACATGTATGCCTTTGGTTTTACTAGCACTTGGGGACTACATAATTCATGTTTCTGTCACTGCACCTGCAATTAGCTTGTCGATATTTTTCTGCAGGTTGTGTTTTAAACCAGTTCAGCAGTAGGGTTAACTACTCTGAGATGTAATGCAGGTATCAATCTCAGCAACCACATTTCACGACAAACAATTCTAACAACATGGTAAGGTCATCGGGTTATATAAATAGAAATTTAGTATGGTGCCTAATACTGACCCCTGAGGGACAACCAATTTTAACAGGGATTAACTTTTGACCTTTCTGGGTTTAATTTCAACAAGCTGTTGACGATCAGTGATAAACGAGGTAAAAGAATTTTAAGGCTGTATTCGATACGTGATACTTTGTGTAACGGATATTTCTTTTTTTTTTTAAGGGGATGGTTTTAACGTCAACGTTTTTTGCAAAATCTACAAAAACGGAATCCGAGTAAGGTCATGATTGTTATACGTTAAGCGGGTATGACATCTGTGTGTGTGTTGTGTGTGGTGTGTGTGTGGGTGTTGTGTGTTGTGTGTGTTGTGTGTGTGTGTGTGTGTGTGTGTGTGTGTGTTGTGTGTGGTGTTGTTATGTGTGTGTGTGTGTGTGTGTGTGTGCGTGTGTGTGTTGCGTTTGCGTGTTGTGGCCTGTTACTATATCTCCTATCGTGGCCTATTCACGTTTTTTAAATCTGTGGCCTTGTGTGGCCTATATCCATCGTGTCACTGCTGGCGCGCGTTGACCACTGTACATTGCCTATTACTTAATGCAAAAACGTTTCAGTGCACTGTACAGTATTTCCGCCATCCGCTTCGGGAAACCTCATTTTACTTGAACCTCTAACGTTGCGCTTGAAATTCAAGCTTAACCGTGTCCGTTCAGTAATGTCCTACATCCCCCTTGCTCCGACTTCGGTGAAAACTCACTATTTACTTCCTTTTTCCAACGTTGTTTTGATACTTTTCAACTTACCAGGCCTCCTCTCGTCCATGTTACTCCTCCTCCTCTTATTACTGGCTTTCCTCTAGCTCCTCCCTCTCTCGTCCTTGCACGACTTACTTCCTCCTCTTACCTCCTGCCAAGTCTTCTCTACCAGTCTTGCTCTTGCCCTTTCCAGAGACACGTGAAAGAGGGGAAGGGGTGGGGGATCAGACAGAGAGAGAAAGCCGGGGCAGAGAGGGTGGAGTGAGCGTATATTTGTAGGCAAACATTTGTAGAAAGGAGACGAAAAGCGCCACTTCTCTATCTCTTGCTTCAATGGTTGGATCTACTTCTAACTTCCGTTTTCTGGATTTTTAAGAAAAGTCGCATTCCGTTTCCCCGTGACATTTAGAATCACACATACACACATGCTCCTCATGTACGCGCACTGAAGCAGCGCAAACACACACACACACACACACACACACACAACCACACACACACACAGCCTGACTGTTCTACTCGAAAACCCCAAGCTGAGCACAGATTTTTGAATCGTGAAGGGGGGGAAATATTGTCCAGTGCTTTATTCTTTATGGTGAAAATGTCAGCGTCTTTACCACCACCCCTCACGGTCGTATCGCAAGCGTGCCCGCTAAGGCAATCCCACCATACGCACTTGCGTGTAATGTCGTGCGCATGCACACACACACACACACACCACACACACCACACACACACACCAGCAACACTCACACGTTCACTGGCGTATCTCACCATCATCACTAACACATACACACACACACTCTCTCTCTCTTCTCCTTCTTCTCGGGGAGATCCGCCGGCTCGGTCTCTCTCTCTCACAGGACTCGGGGAACACAACAGCACTTCTCAGCCTCAAAACACACACACACACCCACCCACACACACAGTCACCCACACACACGCACGCAACACACTGCGTATTCCCGGAAAGGAAGAAGAAGTTCCAATAGACAGGAACAGAAATACATAGATAACAGAACCGGACAGAACAGATGACAAAAAACGAACATAATTTGAATAATACTATCCTAATAACACAAAGGGAGATACTCGTGATAGAGAAGAAAGTGAGGTTTGTTTGTTGGGGGGAGGTTGGGGGGGGGTGGGGGGTGGTGGGGTGGGTGTGGGGGGTGGGGGGGGGTGGTGTGGGGTGAAGGTGTGAAGGGTATGGATGGTCGTGGAGTACTGACAGAAGAGTTTTACGAGTACACGTGTCGTTACTGGCAAAAATTATGTGGATTGTCTCTTCCATTAAAACGGTTTGTTGGTGGTTTGTTGTTTGGTAGTGTTTTGTTTGACAGTTGTAATTTGGTTCTTTCACATGGATTCACTTCCGTTATAGAATCTTGTCCGGCTTGTGTGGTGTGTGTGCTGTGTGTGTGTGTGTGTGTGTGTGTGTTTGTGTATGTAGTTGTTGTGTGTGTGTGTGTGTGTGCGTGTGTGTTGTGTGTGTGTTGTGTGTGGGTGTGTGGGTGTAGCGAGTGTGGTGAGTGTGTGTGTGGTGAGCTGTCTAGCGTGTGTGTGTGTTGTGGTGTGGTGTGTGTGTGGTGTGTGTGTGGTGTGTGTGTGTGTGAGTTTGTGCGCGCGTGCGCGAGAGTGTGTGTGCGTGTGTGTGTGAGAGAGAGAGTCGAACTGACAGACAGAGGCGGAGATTATGTGAGAGTTTAAGCAATCGCGTTATTGAAAGGTTGTCTGTCTGTCTGGTCTGTCTGTCTGGTCGCCTTTTAACTGCCTTTCGATAGTTGTTTTTTTGTGTCGGGCTGATAAAATCAAAAAAACGAAGAAAAACCAGATCTATCTTCCCTGACCCCAGAGTATCAGCCTCATCAATCCCCCCGTCGCTCCTCCTTCCCTTTCCTCCCATTTTTTCCCGCTCAACCCCCCCCCCACCCCCATCCTCACACCATTCCATCCACCCTATCCTCCTATCGCACTCCGCTCCACTTCCTCCCCTGGGGGGAAGGGGTGGTATGGTGAGGGGGGGGAGAGGGGATGACTTCTCCAAAACTACTGGAAACTATGTCAACATATTTAAAGAAAAACTGCCAAGAAAAACAGTCTCCAGAACACGGTGTGTTGTTGTTTGTTGTGTTGTTGCGTGTTGATGTTTTTTTGATGACTGTTTTTTAGATATGGGGGGTGTTGTTTTTTTTTGTAAACACGTGCTGGTATGTTTGCATGTTTGAATCGTAAAACACATCAGCACAGATTAATGCCAGTAGAAATATAAAAACGTGCGTGCTACGAGTCTCGTCTGCTTGTGCGTCACGTAGAAAAAAGTACGTACACCGTAGAAACACCGTACATCATCCGATCTCGCGTGTAAAGCGTAAGCATCACAAAAGTACATGTATAAGTACATCAGTTACATACAGAATACACCGTAAATCCGATCTCGTTTTACAAGCGTTTGCACAAAAGTACAGTAGAAAGCGCGGAGGTTCTTTTGTAATCTGTAGGCCCGTCTGTATTTTCTTGCCAACGGAAGCCGAGATTCGAACCACAGACTTGTAATGCCACTGTGAAACGTCCTCTGAGAACGTCTCTCCAACTACTTACTCCGCTCATGTCGAGTCGAGATGGTTTCAGTCCGAGCACTTTTTATTTTTGAGTTCCCATCTTTCCCCCTGTTCCTTCCTTTTCCAACCCCTCCTCCCCCACCACCACCCCACCACCGGGACACCCCTCCTCCCCTCCTTTTTCCTCCTTTTTATTTACATCCAAAGTATATCAAACACATGCCTTTGGGCGCCTGCGTTTCACCTTCTGCAATACGTAGTAAATAACGGATCAACTCTATGCTCGATCAATTAACGTGAAGGCGCTGCTACACCATCTAGCTTTATTTAAAGGTACCGGCTGGCTGAACATGAATTCCGGCCTCGAACGCGAAAAGGGCGTGGAAAATGTCGGGTCACCTCGCATGCGCCGTGAACGAGATGGCAACGCAGCAGACGACACCATGTCGATCTGCCCGCCAGCCAACGCTGTCACAACATCAAAGGTTTACCAACTTAACAAACCAGAATACACATTTCTCCTTGGCTGCTTACATTCGAATCGAGACGGCCATCCTTTATTATACATCCCAGGATCTCACTGCTCGTGCTGTGATGAAGTGATCCCCCTTCCCTTTTCACCCCTTTTCCCCAGCCCCCGTCCCCCGCCCCCGCCCCCACCCCCCCCTTCCATTACGAACCAAAGCAGGCGATTCCCTTCTAGTCAATGCTACAACACTCTCCACCCATTCTGCATTAAACAAAAATAGGAAATTCGTTACATAGCACAAAAAAAATAAAATGTTGCTAAAAGCAGTGACAAGGAAGCGGTTGGTTATGTTTGCTGTTAGGACGGACTGGGACAAACGAGTACTATCTGAACGCATTTCCGCAGCCGCTCGGATGAACAATGCAAACAATACAATAGAGTGGGGGCTGGGAGAGAGCGCAGACCTCCGTCATGTCAAATGAAGCTTGGTTCCGCCTTAAAGTCATTCCAAAAGGGAACAGAAAATTTTCACTGCCAGGGGAAGTAACTGTCGACGGAGTTATCACCCTACCCTTTATTTGAATAAACACGCAAGAACATCAACATTTTTATCACCAGATGGGCTTGATATTCCATGAAAATATGTCGTAGACTTATCATCAAAAGCGCCACAGTAGCTCCACATGTATGTTATGTTAAGCAGAAAGTTTGTTGTAATAATCCTTCAATAACGTGAACACATCCTCCTCGATAGACACCTCTTTCTCCACCAGGCAAATAATAGATTGATTAAGACTGACACAGGACAAAGACAGAACGTGTCCCCTACTAGATTGCCCCCTACATTTTTTATACTTTTTGCATAATATCTTAGTTTTTTCAGCAACTTTTTTCTTCTCCCCACACTTTAGTTTGGTTTCATTTACTACTCCCTTCGCTGGTGCCTCGGGGTGCTATTGGATTCTTTTTTTGCACCCTTGGTGGTGAGAACACCACAGTATTATGAACTGTGGTGTGTCTCTATTTTGACGCCAGGAGCACAAATACAACCAGCCGTGTTTCCCTAATGAGTTTCCGAGCCAGCGAACGAAAGGCCTCGGAACAGGCAATACAAATAATCTGTCCTCAAAAGGGATTGCGATGGTTCCCTTATGCAGCTAGAGAAGAGTTTTCATATCTGCAATATATTTTCTTAAATTCATATTCCCAATTTCTCCATCTTCAACCTTGCCACAATTATTCCCCCCCTTCCTTAAGTTCGAAGTTTGCCAAGTACAATTAAGTTGTTGGCCTGCGCTTGTTTCCGCACCACCACACGCCCCCCCCACCCACCCCGCCCCCCCCCCCCCCCCCCCCCCCCCCCCCCCCCCCCCCCCCCCCCCCCCCACCCACCCCATCCACCCACTATTAGATTGTTCGTCTTTGTATTTGTCTGACTTTATTCAAGTTTAAAAGGCTGTGCCAGTCTTGAATAAAGTTGCTCTGTGTTTAGGTTTCCTTGTGGGGAGCCAAAAACTACCCCACATGTTTTAAATGTCCCTACAAGCTTTCGCTATGTGGACGTAAAACTTAATTTCCTGACACAGGCTTAGGGCGGCACCGATTTCCTTCCTCTCGCACTACGAGTGACGACGGGACCTAGCCTGTGTCGCCGGGGGTGCACTTGGTGACGAGGCGCTGCCACTCTGCAAACTACCCAGTGGCCTGCACGTCTAGCAAGGGCCTTCCGGGGGGGGGGGGGGGAATCCCCCACCCCCGATGGGTGTTAGAGTGGACATGGGGGAGCGGGGGGATTCCCCCCCCCATGGCGCAGAGTGGACATGGATCTACGTGCAGCGGCTCGGTGACTTGTACCTCGTATGTCTCCCCGCTCGGCCTCACGCGGCACAGGACCGTCGCCACTCGGCATGAAAACGGCCCCGGCCCGGTAGCCCTGACGACAGCTTTGGGAGGAATCGCCATGATGATGAACAACATCAACCGCAACGGAACAACAAACTCCAGGCGACCGCTCGGCGGTCCTAATGACTTCACTCCCACCCAGGCTCCTACCTCGACCAAAACCTGCCAGCCAACAACGTCTGCCAAGCCGAACGTCTCCATGCTGCAGTCGCAGCAGAAACGTGTCCCTAAAAGCTTAGGCTGTGGTGATGTAAGGCTCATCTTCGGCGACGCAGTTACTTTCTGTTAGCACACTTTTCTTCCAGAATAATAACCATAAAAAACGCAGGGTGAAGTAACACTAGTTGCCCGT
Organism: Conus betulinus; assembly: GCA_016801955.1. Classification (NCBI taxonomy): domain Eukaryota; kingdom Metazoa; phylum Mollusca; class Gastropoda; order Neogastropoda; family Conidae; genus Conus; species Conus betulinus. Next base: position 20,782 of record JADBJO010027741.1, read on the forward strand.
ACTTCTTTGCTTTAAAAACAAGAACAAAAAAAAACCAGCAAGAAAACGTACCCTGGCCTGACATATACGATTGTTAAGAGGGGGAAGGAAAAGACGACGCTGGCAGCGTGACACTTTTGATTTTTAAAACAAGAAGGGGGGTTAAAGGAGGCAAGTCCCACATCGCCGCCAGGAACCC
>JADBJO010027742.1:0-5000 GCA_016801955.1 Conus betulinus
GACACCGCACACACACCAAAACACACACGCGAGGAGGGGAGGTGGGGCGGGGGGGCGCACAAACACGCACGCACGCACGCACGCACGCACGCAAGCACGCACGCACGCACAACACACACACACAACACAACACACACACACACACACACAACACTGTGTCTGTCCTCTGTCTCTGTCTCTGTCTCTGTCTGACTGTCTGTCCTGTCTGTCTGTCTGTCGGTCGGTCACACGGTCGGTCGGTCGGTAAATCTCTCTCTCTCTCTCAAGACTCATCTATTCTCTCCTTCTCTATCCTCAATCTCTCCTCTCTCTCTCTCTCTCTCAGAACAATGCTTGTGTTTTAAAATTACTGGGAATCAACAAGGCGAAACTTCATGTACAAAAAGACGTAAAATGAAAGCACTACTACTACACTACTACTACTACTACTACTACTATATGCTGCTGCTGCTGCTGCTGCTACTACACACACACACACACCACACACACAACACAAACACACACACAAGCACACACACGCACGCACGGACGCACGCATACAAGCACGCACAAACACGCGCTGCGGCACGCAAACGCACGCAACACACATACACAGATACATAGAGCACACTTACACACAAATAGATGGGCGCGCGCGCGCGTGCACACACACACAGACACACACACACACACACACACACACACAACACACCACACACACACACACACACACACTCTCTCTGTTCTCTCACTCACACACACACACACACACACACAACACACACACACACACACACACACGCACACACACACAACACACACACACACACACACACACACGCACACACACAAACACACAACACACACACACACACACACACGGCGCACACGCGCACACACACAAACACCACACACAACACACACAACACACACACACACACACACATCACTTTCTCTCTCTGTCTCTCTCTCTGTGTCTCTCTTTTCTGTCTCTCTCTGTCTGTCTGTCTGTCTCTCTCACTCACTCACTCTCTCTCTTCTCTACCAATGAGGTCTTTTGACAAGGGGGGAGAGGTAACAGAACAAAAACATTTCCCTCTTCCTTTCCTGCAAACAAATAGTACACTTTCATTCCTAGTGTGTATCAAATCCAAAGTTAAAAAAAAACAAATAAATTCGTAACATTTCGTTATGTCCTCACCTCACGCAGGAGTAATGCAGTAAAGTAAAAAAAAAAAAAAACACACACACACACACACACACACACACACACACACACACACACACACACACACACACACACACACACACACACAACACCTTAAGACTGACTCGACCATCCACTCAATCAAATGATGACATTGTATTTTACCGATCTCTTCAACTTGAAAAAAAAAAAAAAAAAAAAAAAAAAAAGACTGACTCGACCATCCACTCAAATGAATGATGTCATTGTATTTTACTGATCTCTTCCACATGCGATGAATGATAATATTCATTCAGATATCTCTTATAATGTATTATCTTAAACTTCACTATCCTTCATCTGTCTAATTTTCAATGCTTCCGCGATGAATTTCGCAACTGATTTAATTACAAGTTCATCATCTGATGATAAACACGCCAGCGACATTTTGTCTTTTCGCTATATCTAACTGGAAAAATGAACAATTTGTCCGCACTTCATTATAAGCTGTACAGTGGAACAGAAAGTGTTCTTCGTCATCAATAATATGTCTACATGCAGGACAAGGAGATTCTGTGGATGTTTCACATTCAAACCATCTTTTGTTCGCATTAAAACCTAAAGTTCTCAACCTAAATCTTGCGTAATTATTCTGTGCCATCTATCTGTTATGACATTGAGAAACTTTTCAGGATGGAACACATTCTTAAATGAAAAAAACCAGCGATATTTTTTTCTTTACTTTCCATATCTGAGTGCCATTCTGTTTAAAAGAACAAAATAAGCCTGTCTTTAAATTCCGCAATGAACTGTTGCTCATTTCCTACTTCCTGGGTCATCCACACTATTCCAAAACCCTGTTCTGAAAGGACTTTCTTTACTTTATAAGCCCAGTTTTCTTACTCGGACAGACAAACAGACAGACAGACAAACAAACAAATAGATAAATCAATAAACGAATGGCACAATTTGTAAACAGATACACTAACAATAAAAGGGGACTACGTTAGGATATAAAAACACAGTCCACCAAAGCCACAAAGACAGAAGGGTTACTGTACTCACTGCTCATCGTCACATGCAGCAATACACACTGGAACCCAACCACACTCTGCAACTCGCGCTCGTCTATAAGCTCCCCCCTTCTAGTGAGAGTTCCCGCCCTTGGCTGCGTTTCGTTCTTCTTGCAGCTTTAGTAGAACTCTATGGGGGTGAACAGTTATATGTCGTGTCCACAGTGAAACAGACCCACGCTGTGGTAAAAGAAAGCCAAAATTCGAAGTCATAACCGGTTTTTTTTTTTTTTTTTTTAATTTGAAGGGGGGGGGGGGGGGGGGGGGGGGGGGGGGGGGGGGGGTCAGTCTCTCAGCCATTCGCCATAAACAAGACAGCCCACTTCACGCCAACACAAAGCAGTGTGGGAGAGTTGTATTTTCTTGGCCTGCTTTGGTTTGATGGGAGGTTTTTTTTGGTTTTTTTTTCTTTATGTTCCTTTTGCCTGGGGGCTGTGAATAGTTTTTCTCTCGGGTTTTTTTTTAACTTGTTCGAATTAGGGATAAAAACGTCATCAACAGTTTGTGGGGGGGGACTATAGTGATGATTGTTATTGCAGTGCTCATGTGGTTTTTATTCGCTGTATGTTTATTGTAGTAACATGAACACGCATATCAAGATGAAATGGACGCGGGGGTGGAGAGAAATAATTGAAGATTCAGTTACATGCCAAGCGCGCGCGCACTCGCACGCAGACACACGCGCGCACTTACATACACACACACACGCGCGCGCGCGCGCGCTCGCGCACACACACAACACACACACTTCAGCTTGGTGAACGACACACCGCGCCATAGGGAGTAGATAGGAGTGAGAGGGGAGTAGGGTGTACGAAGCGAGAGAGAGAGGGAGGGGAGGGAGGGGAAGGGAGGGTTGGAGAGAGAAAAAGGAAGAGGATAGGGGAAGCAGAGAGAAAGATGAAGAGGGGGGAGGGGGGGGGGGGGGGGGGGGGGGGGGGGGGGGGGGGGGGGGAGGGGGGAGAGAAAGAGCACACAGCAGCAGACAGAGAGACTGCGCTATAGACATCAAGCATGCTATCGACCTTCTACGATGCAAAAACAAGCCTTAATTCCAACTTTGGTGCCAGTGGCTGAAATGCAGAGGTACCGTGGAGCTCATGAATGTGAAGAGAACAACCCCACGTTCAGAGAACAACGCCCCCTCGGGGGACAGAGTTTAACAAAAACAAGCAAACAAACAACAAACAAAAAACAGCTGGACACAAAGAATATCCGTGGACTTCAATCGAAGTCGCCGTGTAGATAAGATAGATAGGAAGACTGGATATCGGTGGCCTTTGACCTCCAGCCAGCGAAGAGGAGCAAGAAAGGCCGACAGATTCGAATACTGGCGGAACAGACACCGATTTCCTTCCACTGTGTGTGTGTGTGTGTGAACATGAACCTGTTTCATAATTTCGTTCAAGAGGTTTATGTTTTCACCTACATCTGTTGGTTTGTCTCTTTGTCTGTCTGTCAGCAAGTTGACGCAAAAACGAAAGAAGACAGCGCGGTCTTTTCTTTGCGACTGCATTTGAGACACAGACCTTTGTTAGTAGGTGATATATATATATATATATATATATATTGAATTATAAACAAAGCTTGCTCTTATGTCTCAGATTGTAGAAATAGGGGGGTAAGCCTTCATATCTGCAGTGGTAGATGATTCTGCCTAACTGACAGTATGTGCTTGAGTGGGGTGAATGGGGAATAAATAAATGCTTCTCAAAATGAACCTTCAGCAAGCTTATAGTCTCCAAAGAGGGAGACCATCTCCAATGGGGAGAAAGCTCACTAACATATAACTCCTGGTCAGATACCGGTATTTCGAAACCTGATTGTTTCTCCTCAGTGACCGCGGAAAGTGGTAATTTGACTCCTCTGCCTTTTCGGTTTTAAGAAGAATGCTATACCAGAAAAAGGCTGGTGGGCAATACCATAGTATGTTTGTTGAGTTTTCAAAAAAACTAACTAAAGGTGCCACCTAAGAAGCAAAAGAAAAATCATGAAAGAGCAAAACAAGCTACATTTTCTTGTGAAAAGTAGAAAAATATAAAAGATAACCTCTTTAAGACACAAGTGCTGAGGGCCAGTTCTTGGAATGAATCCGCAAGGGACTAAAATTACAATGAAACAATAAATTCCAAGGATAAGTACTGAGCACCGTTCCAGCAACTTACAGAGCAGCTAGGTGTTGCAATGACTGCAAGAAATATTGAATTATAAACCAAAGCTTGCTCTTATGTCTCAGATTGTAGGAATGGGGAATAAATAAATGCTTCTCAAAATGAGCTAGTTAGTGAGCTTTCTCCCTATAAGCTTGCTGAAGGTTCATTTATTCCCTATTTCTACAATTTGTTCATTGTAATCATTATATATATATATATATATATATATGTGTGTGTGTGTGTGTGTGTGTGTGTGTGTGTGTGTGTGTGTGTGTGTTGTGTGTGTGTGACAAGAATACCGGAACAGTTTCCACAGTTTTCCAAATGAAAGAATGCTGCCGTTGAAAATAAGATACTAACTCATCGGAAAATGAAGATTAGCAATGTCCATTATTATTGAGACAATAACTGTTTAGTGTGTGTGTGGGGGGGGGGGGGGGGGGGGGGCTGGGGTTGGAAATTTCCTTTCTTTATCTATCTATCTATCTATCTATTCTATCTATCTATCTATCTATCTATCTATCTATCTATCTATCTATCTATGTGTGTATGTATGTATGTAGGTAGGTAGGTAGGTATATATATATGTATGTATGTATGTATCTATGT
>JADBJO010027742.1:10000-12500 GCA_016801955.1 Conus betulinus
CACTATTTTTGATTCTGCTAGTGCTAATGCCATGAAACCTCTTAAGAGTGTCTACAAAAGAGCGCTTAAAGCAGTCCTATTAAAATCATCTAGTCTTAGTGAAGGGGATTATACTAAAGCGGGGGGCCCTTCCATTAAAAGAAACGTTCGCTGTCAACAAATGTCTGCTAATGCAAAAAATTGCATCGGGTTTAGCACCTCAAACTCTTCAGTCTAAATTTAGCATAAACCCTAGGGATTCAACCAAATTCCAGGTTCCCACGCCGAGAATAGATCTATTTAAATCAGGCTTAACTTACTCAGGTAGCGTGGCTTGGGAATTCACTTCCACTACATCTCCGATGTACTCAAATTGCGGAATCCTTCAGGGAAAAAAAAAACTAATTACACATTTCACAGCAGACCATTGCTATTAGGGACAAAATACACATACCAGGGCAACACCCTCTGTTTTGCTGCATATTATACTGATACGCCGTTTCCTTTCCACTGATGTTTTTAAAACCAGATAATGATAAATGAGAGATATAGTTACTATCGGTTTTATTAATGATTGAAATTATATCATGATGAATGACTTGTGGTCGCTGGTTTTTTTGGTGCATTGTCACTATTAATTGATGTCTTAATACCTTGATTTCTTCGAGCACTATAACTGCAAGGTGATAAATGTGTGTCCGGATTACTGTTGATCATATTGATGTATTGCTCTTTATTCAAATTTATAGTAATGTTTAGCATGCGATATTTTGGATAGAAAAAATGGAATTATCTCTCTCTCTGTCTGTCTGTCTGTCTGTCTGTCTGTCTGTCTGTCTGTCTGTCTGTCTGTCTGTCTCTCTGTCTCTCTCTCTCTCTCTCTCTCTCCTCTCTCTCTCTCTCTCTCTCTCTCTCTTCGTTAATTACGGCTGCGTTTCGATGGATTGTTTCGCTTAGTTAATAATTATTATAGTCTTGGGTAGTGTGTATGAATAGTCAGGAAGAAGAAAACATAAAAAGATGGAAGAGGAAAGTAAATTATAATGGCATCTCTCTCTCTCTCTCTCTCTCTCTCTCTCTCTCTCTCTCTCTCTCTCTCTCTCTCACACACACACACACACACACACACACAACACACACACACACACACACACACACACACACACACACACACACACACACACACACACACACACACACACACACACACACACACACACACACACACACACACACGCGCGCGCGCGCGCGCACGCACACACACACACACACACACACACACACACACACACACACACGCGCGCGCGCACACGGCACACACACGCACACACCATGAAAAATAACCATGAAAAATAAGTGTTATGATTATTGATGCTAGGCATTCATTGCTGCTTACTGATAACTGATAACTGATTGACCGTTCGTTCTCGTTTTGCCTTATAACCACACATAAAAATGTTGATATTATTGATGCATTGTAGTTGTCTAATTATTGTCCTTAGCAGTTTGTTGTATGTTATTATTATTTATTTTTTTTCTTTACAAAAGGAATGCAACTCTCTCTCTCTCTCTCTCTCTCTCTCTCTCTCTCTCTCTCTCTCTCTCTCTCTCTCTCTCTCTCTCTCTCTCTCTCTTCCCTTCGATAAGAGGATCACTTATTCCATATCTGTGTGTGTTGACTCCTTCTTCTTTGTAATCTTTACTCTTGTGTTGTTGTTTCATCGTTTCTCTCTCTCTGTTTGTTTAAAAGATTTGTAAGTCTTAGTCGCTAGTCATACTTAGTCCCTTAACGGGGCAAGGGGCCGGATGAAAAAAAAAAGCATGTGCATGTGATTGCTTATCTGTTACCCTCTGTCTCTGTTATCCCTCCAGCTCTCTGCTAGCACCGCAGTGCAGGGGTGGGGGGGGGGGGGGAGGTGACAGCCAGAGTTGTGGCGTGGACTGAAGGGAGATGATGACACTGGGGGGGCGCTGGGGAAGACACCGGATGGGAGTGCTAGCACCGCAGTGCAGGGGGGGGGGGGGGGGGGGGGAGGGGAGGAGGTGACAGCCAGAGTTGTGGCGTGGACTGAAGGGAGATGATGACACTGGGGGGCGCTGGGGAAGACACCGGATGGGAGTGCTAGCACCGCAGTGCAGGGGGGGAGGAGGTGATTTGTGGCGTGGACTGAAGGGAGATGATGACACTGGGGGGGGGGGGGGGGGGCGCTGGGGAAGACACCGGATGGGAGTGATCAGAGTTGTGTGGCGGGTTCTCCCCAGGTTTCATCTTCCTTGTTTTAAAACTCTGGCTTCAAAACCTGTCTAAAGTGTGTGTGTGCGTAAGTGTGTGTGTGCGCGCGCGCATGTGTGTGCGTGTGTGTGTGTGTGTGTGTGTGTGGTGTGTGTGTGTATGTGTGTGTGTGTGTGGGTCTCTGTGTACATGTGTGTGTATGTGCATATCTGTGTCTGTGTCTCTGTGTACATGCGTGTGTGTGTGTGTGTGTGTGTGTGTGTGTGTGTGTGTGTGTGTGTGCATATC
>JADBJO010027742.1:17500-20959 GCA_016801955.1 Conus betulinus
TCCAAAACAAAACCAAACGGTTAAAAAAAAAAAAAAAGAAAAAAAAAGTTTGAACAAACTTTTTTTTCTATCTCTCTCTCTCCTTTTAGTCTTTGACACACCATGCGTACATTTATATTTAAGACTGGAATAAAAAAAATAAAAAAAGGAAATACTCTTGGGCTACTGTTCCCCAGGGCTCAGTGGTCAGTGTTGTGAGAGGCGGGGTTGAAAGCCGTGGGTTCGAATCTAGCCAGAGATATATCATTGAGAGGTTTTTTCGACTCTGATTAAATCAGACCCTCGCCCGAGTTGCAGTGTGTGTGTGTGTGTGTGTGGTGTGTGTGTGCGTGCGTGTGTGTGTGGTGTGTGTGTGTGTGTGTGTGTGTGGTGTGTGTGTGTGTGTGTGGTGGTGCGTGTGTGGTGTGTGTGTGTGTGTGTGTGTGTGTGTGTGTGTGTGTGTGTGTGTGTGTGTGTGTGTGTGTGTGTGTGTGTGTGTGTGTGTGTGTGTGTGTGTGTGTGTGTGTGTGTGTTTGTTTGTTGTTGTTGTTCTTCTTCTTCAGTTTTAACGTCCTTCCACTAGAAGTGATATCAGACGATGTGTTTGAAGTATATGAAATGTGCGTTATTAACTGTGTGGTTGTTTCTTGATAATGTGTTGTATGAAAAAAACATTTCTCATGATATGAGTTAAGATTGGAGATGGTCAGATAGAGGGACAAAAGTGGTGGATGTGAGTTTGTGTGTGAGCGTGTGTGTGTGAGCGGGTGTGGTGTGTGTGTGTGTGTGTGTGTGTGTGTGTGTGTGTGTGTGTGTGTGTGTGTGTGTGTGTGTGTGTGTCTGCGCGCGCTTGTATGTAAATGTAAATTTTTTTTTTTTTTTTCCGGATTTAGGCAAGTACGCTTCAAACTGAGTGTAGTAGCATAGGAGCCAAGAGTACTGTAAGTAATGCTAAGCAATTAGCAATCTAATTTTAAAGGATAGAACATCAAAGGTAAATGCCCACTGGGCTGTGTAACAAACATTTACAAACTGAGGAAAGAAAAGAGTAGTCATCCAAAATCTTGGACACAGATGACGAACTGGATCCGTCAGGTACACTACAAACGCCCGACTGACTGATATATATAATTCCCTTGCTCTTGGGCAATTGATTAACAGATGTCCTACACCGAGTGTTTCTCCACACATACATCTAATGTTTTTACAGAACTTCGTACGACGGGAATTTAACCGCATTCTGTGCAGTAAAACGTCTAATCTCTCTAGACAGAGAAGCAAGGTGATTGCTTGACGAGGTTTTCGAGTTGATTTTGCCACAAAATTTTAACACAACTCTGATAATACTGAGTATCCGATTTCATTATCAAGTTTTTCTGAAGCTTTCATCCGATGTTTTTGTTTCAGAAGAATAGTGCATTCTGTTAAATCCAAAGGAATATTAAGGGGAATTGAACCTTCAACATTTCGAGCTGCCTTTCTTGCAGCCTGATCGACTCTCTCATTTGCTGAAATGCCACAATGAGAGGGGACCCAGCAAAAACTAACTGATGTGCCTTTATCGAATAAAAGATGTATAACATGATTTATTTCTGTTATCATCTCCAAACGGATTTTTGAATTTGAAGACTGGATTGCTTCAAGAGCAGATCTAGAATCAGTACATACTAGTACGTGACTGACATTCAGATGGAGATAAAGAATATAATTTAAGGGACATTAGGATGGCGGCTAGCTCGGCACTAAAAAAAAAAAGAAAAATTTCTGCCAAGATGGTACATTTCTCTCCACGTTTAAGTCAGCTATTACAAAAGCTGCCCCTGTCCTACTGTCTTCTAGCACTGAGCCGTCTGTGAAAATTTTTAGGTGGTTCTTGTACTGATTTTCCAGGTGTAAGCATACGGAAATTTTTAGTATGTTTGGGTGAATCTTTTTTTGACAAATCTGAATGAATCGTATCAAAGGATGCCTTCGTTTGTTCCCATCTTCGTACTGGGTGAAAAGGATGGTTTAACCAGCGATTTCATTACTATTTATGTTGGAATCTCTGATAGGTTAGAAGTATACGAGTAGATTGATTTTTATAGATTGTATTCCTCTAGCTCGTTTCCAAAATCTTTTTCAGAATTTTAAACAAACTTCTTTTGAACAGAAATTTTTCTGTGTAAAAACTCTTCCGAACGAACTTCGACGCAGCTACTTTTTCGAACCTCGCTGAGAGGTAGAACTCCAATCTCATTGTATGTTCCTAAGTTGGATGTATGTGTGGGAACACCAAGAGCGAGTTTGTAAGCCTTGCAATTAATGCTCTGCAATTTTTTTAACAGATGTTGTGGTGCGCTGAAAAATACCTTCTGAGCATAGGTTAACCTAGATCGAGCATCTTGGACCCCATGGTTTGCTTGTTTATAATCTTAAGAAAGTTTAAACTTTTCCGTGCTTTATTTAATATGTGGTCAATGTGCTGGTTCCATGACAGTTTAGAAGTTAAGATTATACCTAGGAATTTTACTGATTTACATATTTTATTTCAATGCCATCTAAAGTAAAAACTGGGAGCTTTTCTGGGTCATACCCAGAATTGAAAAGCATTATATGTGTTTTTTTCTAAAGAAAGTGCGAGCCCGTTTTGTTGTAAAAATACACTTATTTTATTGAGTTCTCGTTGGTATAAAGCTTTTATGTAGTTCAGCGACCTCGAAGGGGTTATTCGTTTCATGGTTACTCTCATCCAAAGGCATATATCATCAGCAATTGAGCTAACTCTGTGCCTTTCGATAAGCCTTTGGGTAAATCTGCCATTAAAAATATTGAATAAGATAGGGATATATTACTGAACCTTGTGGCAGTCCCATTTGCAATGTTCTCGAATTTGAATAATAATGTTCTAGTTTTGTTTGAATTGATCTATTTTCTAAGAATTCTTGAACATAATTTACATGTTACCGTTAATTCCAACAGTTTTTAATTTGTATAAATAGTCTACTATGCCATACTTGATCATAAGCTTTTTTTACGTGCAAAGAATGTAGCTAGTATGTTCTTTCGGGGTCTTCCAAATTGTTGTTTCACTTGAGTTGTAAGTTTGACTAGGTATTCTTACTGTGGATCTGGCCAGTTTGGAAATCCAGCTTAGTTAATTGGTATGACATCATGCTTTTTACCAGTAATAGATAATCTATTTAGTACGTACGATTCGTTCCATTGAATTTACAGGTACTGTAATGTGTGTGTGTGTGATGCGTGCGTGAGTTCGTGCGTGCGTGCGTGCGTGCGTGCGTGCGTGCTGCGTGGCGTGCGTGCGTGTGTGTGTGTGTGTGTGTGTGTGTGTGTGTGTGTGTGCGTGTTCGTGCTGTGTGTGTGTTTGTGGTGTTTTCGTTTTTAGTGAGTAGGTGTGTGTGTGTGTGGTGTGTGTTTGTGTGTGCGTGTGTTTGTGTGTGTGTGTGTGTTTGTTTGTGTGTTTGTGTATGTTGTGTGTGT
>JADBJO010027743.1:0-20958 GCA_016801955.1 Conus betulinus
GTTCAGCGCAGGAAGGAACTCAGAAGCAATCTGAAGCGATCAAAGCGAAGTGCATTTTCGTTTATTTTGTCCGTCTTTGTTTCACCTGAGGAAGACCTAAGAGGTCGAAACGCGTTGTGTGTTGTCTTGTGACTCGTTTGTCCACGTTTTCTCTGGGCGGTTCGCTGACATTTATTTAAGATTTGTAAAGAAAATGATATAATGGAAAATGATTAAAATAGGAAGAAACAACGACATGTGCCTGTCCATGAGTGCACTCACGTGCGAAAACACACGCGCGCCTGCGCGCACGCACGAACGCACACACACACACATGCTCGCGTGCACGCACGCATGCAGACGTTCTCTCTCTCTCTCTCTCTCTCTCCTCTCTCTCTCTCTCTCTCTCTCTCTCTCTCTCTCTCTCTCTCTCATTTTATGTACACTTATTGAATAGGATGCTGATGTTTCGTTTGCTTTTAGGAAATTCAATAGGTGTAAAAGATGATAATCGCAGCTGGAGAGAATTCTATATCAGACTGTCTAGAAAATGGTAATGACATCTGGAGAGAATTCTATATTAGACCGTATAGAAGATGGTGATGATGACTGTAGAGAACCTATGTCAGACTGTTTGGAAAATTGTAATTACTCTGGTAGGAACTCTATATCAAACCGTATAGAAGATGGTGATGACGCGTGTAGAGAGTTCTCTATCAGACTGTGTAGAATATGGTAATGACAGATGGAGAGAATTCTATATCAGACCACAGTAGAAGAAATTAATGACGGCTGGAGAAAATTCTGTATCACACTGTATAGACAGAGGTGACAGGTGGAAAGAATTCTCTATCAGACTGTGTAGAAGATAGAGGTGACAGCTGGAGAAATTATTCTCTGTCAGACTGTGTAGATGATAGTAATGACAGCTGGAGAGGATTCTATATCAGACTGTGTAGAAGATGGAATGGCAGCTGGAGAGGATTCTATATCAGACTGTAGAAGATGGTAATGACAGCTGGAGAGGATTCTATATCAGACTGTGTAGAAGATGGGAATGGCAGCTGGAGAGAATTCTATATCAGACTGTGTAGAAGATGGTAATGGCAGCTGGAGAGAATTCTGTATCAGACTGTACAGACAGAGGTGACAGCTGGAAAGAATTCTCTATCAGACTGTGTAGAAGATGGAGGTGACAGCTGGAGAAATCATTCTCTATCAGACTGTGTAGATGATAGTAATGACAGCTGGAGAGGATTCTTCTATTTCAGACTGTGTAGAAGATGGGAATGACAGCTGGAGAGAATTTTCCATCAGACTTTACAGAAGATGGGAGTTTATAGCTGGTGAGAGTACTGTATTGCACTGTACAGAGTGCAACTGTTTTACATCATCCAGGCAAAAGTCCTGGAACTCTTTCCGTTTGATCAGTATTGAGAACGTAAACGTTCTGTCATGGAAAGGAAGGTGATTTTTTTTTTAAATTTTGTTTCAATACATTTTCTTTTTAGGCCTACTTATTCGCTTAATTATTTGAATAATATTGCAGCCAGACGCTAAAAAAGTGCTCACATCTCTTTCTGATCCTTATTAGTTGAAATGTTTTGTTCAAGAGTTACCTACTTCCTTACCTCCCTTTATCAATGAATCTTGATTGTTTCGTGGAATTTCTTTCAAAAGTGAATGCTTCAGAACCTGCATAAGTCTACATAAGCCACCAAAACAACAAATATAAATGTATTTTATTGGTTACAACTATCCTAGACAGAGCAGCCCATATTTTTTCGCTAAACTACTATTTTGTACAATGAATCTTGGCGCCTCTTTTAATCCTCCGCCAGACAGACCTTGAAAATTTCTTGATTTTGCAAAAGTGTGAGAGAAACTGTAGAATCCAACAACGTACATTACGAATAATTTCCATAAGCTCTCACTTAGTTTATTGCATGGCTAGAATATATTCCGCACAAGCTTGCGGCTATACGAAATGACTGACAATACCGATCTCTCTTAAACGGTCGCCTTCCTTGTTCTACTCTTTGTCACTGTCGGAGCCTTGCGCTAAATTGTCATGCAACAAAATTCAGATTTCGCGATCGAAATCTCGTCAGTGACTTTATTTCTATGATAAATACAACTGAAATGTATACAAATCATTCTCTGGTATTCCGTTTCAACAGAGAATATCTAAATCGAAATTCGTATAAATGCTCGTATTGACAGCCATGGACAAAGGAAAGCCAGTTGTGTTTTGTACTAATTTTCAAAGACAAAATTATCCGCTCAGACACAGTGTGGGATAATCAAATTTACTAGCATGAAAAGAGTGAATGGTCTGCTACTAATTCATTATAACAGTATTTCATGCTGTTTGGTATTTATTATTGCAATAGAGAAAAATATGCCAGAAACTCGTAAAAAGTGGGTACACAAACTGATTTAAATCACCAATAATTCAATACGGCAACAAAATTATCACATGCAGTATGCTTCATTTTATTCCTTGGATTCTCGGTCTTTCATCAACAGAAAATGTAAATACGTTTGAACACTTGAACGGACGGCATCTCAGACAACACGGAAGCTGCAACATATGTCACAAATTTCTGTCAGCTCATGCCTCTCGAGGCCCGTTTTGTCTGTGGCATCGTGCTGCTGGCTTTGCGGTCCAGTTCTCCGCTATGTAAGTGATGCGCTCTTAGCCTGAGCCTTATCTCCCAAACGACTCCATGCTGCAGCTTGCTGCGGCAAAATTTGTCCCTAAAAGCGATTCCTGTGAGGACGTTTAACTCTCTATCAGCCTGAGGCAGAGTGTGTGGTCATAAGACTCTTAAGAGATCAAAGGGAGCAACTTCGTTCCCTCAGCGTTCTCTCTGGCTGGCTGTTGTCCCTTGGTTCCTGAACGCACCGTCATCTGCCTGTCTTCGCCTGCACTCCCTACAACTCCACACCATCACAATATGACCACCTCTTTGGACTTGTTTTCCAGAAAATGTTTTTACTCTGCTCATTAGTTCCAAATTTGGCATTAGTGATAGAGAGCGCTCTCACTCGGTAAACCGAAGCCTGCTGCTTCAAACCTCTCTTGAAGAAAGACGTTTCCCTCTTTCTGTCAGTGCTGACCCTGCAGTGTACACCTGGAGAGAGTTCTACGTCACTGACCTCACAGTGATTCCACAGAGTTCCACGTCACTGACCCCACAGTGACCCCATGGAAAGAGCTCCACGTCATTGATCCCACAGTGATCCCAGGAGACAGCTCCACGTCATTGACCCCACAGTGATCCCATGGAGAGAGCTCCACGTCATTGACCCCACAGTATTCCCATGGAAAGAGTTCCACGTCATTGACCCTACGGTGAAACCCATGGAGAGAGTTCCATGTCATTGACCCTACAGTGAACCATTGGAGAGAGTTCCAAGTCATTGACCCCACAGTGAACCCATGGAGAGAGTTCCACGTCATTGACCCCACAGTGATCCCAGGGAGAGAGTTCCACGTCATTGATCCCACAGTGAACCTGTGGAGAGAGTTCCCACGTCACTGACCCCACAGTGAACCCATGGAGAGAGTTCCATGTCACTGACCCCACAGTGAACCCATGGAGAGAGTTCCACGTCATTGACCCCACAGTGAACCCATGCACAGAGTTCCACATCACTGACCCCACAGTGACTCTTTGGAGACATTTCTGCATCATTGACCCCACAGTGAACCCATGGAGAGAGTTCCACGTCATGACCCCCACAGTGAACCCATGCACAGAGTTCCACATCACTGACCCCACAGTGAATCTTTGGAGACATTTCTGCATCATTGACCCTGCAATGAACACATGGAAAGAGTTCCACGTCAACAAAACCCTGTCCCAGTGAAGGACCATCCCACCGACTGATTTCTTTGCGTTGGCCGTTTTTGTTTCTCTCTCTTATGTTATCTTGTGTGTGTGTGCGTGTGTGTGTGTGTGTGTGTGTGTGTGTGTGAACTGTGCGTGTGTCACGCAGGTATCTATACATGCGTCTGTGCGCGTGTGTGTGTGTGAGGGACGGACAAAGAGACAGACACACAGACAGATATACAGACGGGCAGATCAACTCAGACAGAGAGGCTGGTGGCGACAAAAACAGAGGTAAAGACGGAGGCAGAGAGACAGACAGACAGGCAGACAAAAGAGCACACAGACAGACAGAATCATCCCATGAAACAAATACTGACGCAATTCACTTTCTGGACCGTTTCCTGTATTAACAAGACAACTGCCGCCCGGGAAACACTTGGAAGTGTACACAGTATCACAGTTAATGACGTCACAATGACGTCACGCCCTCCTGACGTCAGTCGAGCACCGCACCCCGCTGCATTCCTTGGTGCCCTGCGTCATGCCATCACGTGACCTCCATGCCGCGTCACGTGACCAGATAGCACCTGCTGTCCTTGATCGCAGTTTTGCCCTCTGAACTGTGATGGAACGCAATAAATAAGTAAGTAAACAACAAAATAAACAGGCAAATAAATGAAGATATGAAAACATAAGTGCATTTTTTGAACGTTGGCTGTCAACAATACGACAGATGGTTCGACAGACAACAGAAGCATGGTCCGTGGCCATAGATATGACTCAATCGGAAGGGCAGCGGTTTAATCCCAGGGTGTTTGTGTAGGCAGGGTGGTGAAAAGAGGAGGCATATTGCGAGGAATGGGAGTCTGTGCGATGCAGTGTTTGTGTGTGTGTGGTGTGTGTGTGTGTGTGTGTGTGTGTGTGTTGTGTGTGTGAGAAAGAGAAAAGAGAGAGAGAGAGAGAAATACAAACAGTGTGTGTGTTGTTGTGTGTGTGTGGTGTCTGGGTGTGTGTGTGTGTTGTGTGTGTGTGTGTGTGTGCGTGTGTGTTTGTGTGTGTGGTGTGTGTGTGTGTGTGTGTGTGTGTTGGTGTGTGAATATGTCTGTGAATGTATGTGTGTGCGCATGGCGCGCCCATGCGCTGCGTGTGCGTTCATTTGCATGTGTGTGTGTGCTGTTGTGTGTGTGTTTGTGTGTGTGTGTCGTGATGCGACCCGCGCGCACACACACACACCACACACGCGTGCGTGCCCGTTTCATGTGCACACACACGTTTGTGTGTGTGTCGTGTGTGTGTGCCGATTGTGGTGTGCGTGTGTGATTTTTTCTCTCAATTATTTTATTCCTCTTGACATTTACTCGCGCGCACACACACACACAATAAGGCCCCCCATGAACACACACACACCCACACACACCACACCATGAATCGAATGTGTGTTGTTGCGCGCGCTGCACCGCGCGCGAATTGTGTATGTTGGCGTAAATGTCAAGTCACTTTGAACCCTGTCAATATGTCATTGTTATTTCCTTTGACAGACAATGTGCATTTGTGTATTCCATTGAAAAATGAAGCGGAATGTGCATTTGCACTCATGCCGTATCACTATGAATCAGAATGTGCATTTTGTCAATAAATGCCCAAGTCACTATGAAGCCGAATGTTGCTTTGTCATACATGCCAAGTCACTATGACGTCAGAATGTGCATTGTCAATACAATCCACTCACTATGAAGCAGAATGTGCATTTTGTCAATAATTGCCAAGGCTGGGCTTACCATGATCCAATGTAGCTGTGTCAATAATGCAGTACTATGAAGCAACTGGAGGGTGTGTAGTGGTTTGTCAATAAATGCCAGTCACTATGAAGCAGAATGTAATTTGTCAAGAAATGCTATACTGCCTTTGAACTTGGAACGTGTCATGTTCAATTGCTGTCAAGTTTAATGGCATATTGTTCAATATAATGCCAGTCGTGATGACGCAGAATGTGTATGCATCGATAATCCTAGAGTCCTCTGAATGAAACGAGCATGTTGAAATAATCTTCTTCTGACGCTACTGAAGCATTTTGTGTCATCGATGTCCAAAATTGATGTGACTATGGAATGCAGCTGTGTTGATACATTTTATCACTAATTTTCGCAATTTAAAAAATAATCTAAGTGTATTGCTGTTGCTAAATTGCACTGCAGGTCTTTCAAAATGAATGTCATAGATTCGTGATTTAATCCAGAGACGCACTAGAATTCCTCTAAATGAAACGCCATGTGAGGTAAATGTGGGTTTTGATTACTCAACCATTTTTTGTCAATGAAAACCCAAAAAACGTGACATGGAATGCAAGTTTTGTTGATACTTTAGATAATTACACAATACATACTGTAATCTACATTATTAATGTATGCTACAACCCCCCATGCTACACAATGCACACTAGCACGCCACAACGGCAATCCTGGATACTCTCCTCCGTGTTGTCGGCTTGGCAATGGCACTCCATGTTCACTGGAACTATAATGACTCACCTGCCTCATCACCACGGAGACCCTCTGACCCCCATGCAACATTTATGAGACGAGTACAAAACCCATCCGTAGTGCCATCCAGGAGTCATCACGGCAGACTGGATATTTCCCCCTGGTCACTTGGCAATGCACTCCAAAAAGTGGTAGTTCATCTCAGCCCCATCACCACGGATACATCTGCCCCTAGTCAAAGGGACGTCATCCATAGTGATGTGGCGAGGCACACCAGCTTCCACCATGTGTCAAAGGGTAGTTCTCATCCCAGGACAGACCAGGTGGCAGTGGTTCGAATCCCCAGACGCCAGCTCACCTTATGGTGAATTCATCTGAAGGGGAAAATCCATAAGTATACTATCGGTCATGTGGGGTATGTATCTGGAACACAATAGAAATCCCACAAATATTACTACTGAGTCGCTAAGTAATCGGGAACTAAGTATAACCCGACCATAAAAACCTCTACAATATCTCTTGTCTGAGGTCACTAAGGTAATGGTTACATGAAACGTAGTCACATCATTCATAACCCCGTGGTTTCCGATGAGGAAAAAATAGTAAATTACTACAAGGGCGTTTCTTTTAATCAGCAGGAGTAATTGTGTGTTATGTTATACTACGTCTTATAAATTTTTCCTATTTCGTAGAAAACTTTCCACAGGCAGTGAAACGTTTTTTCCCGTCAACAGTATCTCCCCTCCTCCATCCTCGTCTTCTTGTGGTCAGTATGGGTTAGCACTGAGGCTGGCCGCTTCCAAAGGTCATTGTCTTCTTCACCAGGTCATTGTCTTTCTTCACCAAGGTCATGTGTCTTCTTCACCAGGTCGAGTCTGGAAACAGCTTCCTGATAGCAGTGCAGTACACCCCAACGTCATACTTCTAAAGGGAGGCAATTTACGATAAAATGATTTCAGGTTTCTTTTCGTGGGGGCCTATCGTTTTGAAAATCCAACCACTTTTTGCTTCAGTAGCTTGGTTTTATTTCTTCAAACTTATTTCCAAAGATTATTTTTCTGTTACGATTTTTTTTTCAGAAGTTGTCTCACCACTACTTGGTTGTCACGCACATATTTTTGGGGGGGGGGGGGGGATTTCTTTAACATTTTATGCGCTCATTGTTCGTCTGGCACATGGTGATCAGTGGTGTGCTTTAGAATGATAGACAGAAAAGACAAAACAAAAATACATCCTAACTTGACCAGGTTGTTTCCGTGGAAGTCAGGGTATAGGGTTTTTCTCACTTTCATTCTTAACAGACAAATATGTTCCAGTTACATTATCGTTTTCCTGTCCTCCTCTTTGTCCTTGTTTTCAAATTAAACGACACAGTATCGAAAAAACACTCACTCTGCCGTAATAGTCGAACGGCAGTCTCGCCTCGCCACTTCCCACAGCAGTAAAGCTGAAGTACGCCTGAGGTTGTTTTTACCTTTGCTGCCACTTCTTGTTCCTGCTGCTTAGCCGTGACTGTGGTTGGCTCTGGGCCGAGGCGGCGGCAGTCATGCTCGGGTCCCCACCCTCCAGTCCGGGTGGACCTGGCGGTACACGGCCATGGTGACCCGGGCGTCCACCAGAGAGCATTGTTCCCCCTCCTGAATGCTGCGACCTGTGAAAGCGACATGGGAGTGCGTCCATGAACAGTCACTCTGCGCACTTCTGGTTGTGCTGCTTGGGAAAGAATGCTTGGCGACCGAGAGTCATGGCACGCTGACCTGCCTGGGATTGAGACCTTCTGAGTTCATGAAGAGAGTTCCACATACCGACATTGTGTTACGACGGTAATATATATAACAGCAGCCATGCCATATGCATACAATACACCATGTAGCGCTACACAATGTAATGCAGCAATGGGGTACAATTATCATACAGATAGTACAGACAAAAAATCACACGCCACAATGCTGCGGGGTCCACTCCAACAATCACATTACTGTGCCTTCAACCCAACAAAATCACATACTGTGCGCTAACCCCAACAAAATCACATCATGGTAAATCGCTCCAACAAAATCACATAACTGTGCCTCGCCCCAACCAAATCACATACTGTGCCCTCACTCCAACAAAATCACATACTGTGTCCTCACCCCAACAAAATCACATACTGTGTCTCACCCAACAAAATCACATACTGTTCCTTACCCTATCACCCCCAACAAAATCACATACTGTGCCTTACACCTGAGTCAACCCTACGAACTGTACCCCACAGCCAGCAACCCATCTGTTTCTGACCCGACAATCCGATCCAGCCCATCCCACCGTCTCGCCCAGACCATCTATGCTCTTGCGAGGTGGTGCTGGTCGCGTGCGGGGGGGGGCCGGGCGGCTCACCCTGTATGGTCGCGCCCTCAAGCCACTCACACCGTGACACCTCGAGCCTCCCCTCACACCCCGACATCCATCTAGCCGGTCCACTCACTCTCGGGTGTATGGGATCCAGTCTTGAGCGGCCATCTTCTCAGTTCGCAGGCGGTTGTGTGGGCTGTCAGCACGGACCTGCGTCAGGCGGACGGCCGGCGTGCCCTGCAGTCCAGGGATGGTCCACTCCACTGTAAGTCATACCCGTCATGGTACCCACACCTTGTTCTGTGGGCATTGACCAAGGCATCGTCCATGGTTGACACATCCACACGACCGTCAACATCACCGCAGTAAACTGTGCATTTTAAACTTCAGTATTACCAGTGGCAACTCACCATGATAAACGGATCTGTCTAAATTCAGTAATAACACGTCAACAACCACCATCAGTTATACTGTACATGTCTGCTTCATAACAGGTGTTTTTATCATCAGCACTAATACGTACACGTGCTGAACTTCATTAAAGTTTAACATCCCATGAAGACTACTGTGCATTCTGACTTCAGAAATACAGGTATGAAACATACATCAATGAACTTCCATGTCTGACTTCCAGTAATGCATTTGTCATATCACTGTCAATAACAGCGATACATCCTCTGGATAGGCATTCCTGGTAACATACACCAACAATGTCTAAAAAAATTATCACAGGTTTCATAAACACCAACAACGATATATTAAACAGAATGTATCAGCTCCTTTACCACATTGTCGACGACAACGAACTATCATACTACACAGGATACCTGTGCTCGTGGACACCTGTCAGCAACGCCAACAATCTCATTAGAATAGGATGCCCTGGCGCTCACTAACACAGTGTTAACAAATCAACTGTGACACTACCAGGATCCTGTTAGCTTAACACAACAAGTCATCAGCCAACGGTCTCACCCCCCCAGCCACATCAGCACAGTGTGTCAACAGGGCACTAGCAACAATCTTCGGCATCCGTGTGTAGTTTTCATTCCTACTTTCTTTTCTGCCTTCTTTCTTTCTGTTCTTTCTTTCCACATTTACACTCTCATCTTGCTGTCTGTCGGTCTTTCAATCCCGTTCCTTTCTGGCTTCTTTCATGCTTTCCTTCTCTTTTCGTTGCCACACAATACACAAAGGAAAGGTATCACGACACCAAACAACAGAACCTGCAATAAATCCTGAAGCTTCGTATACAAACGCCTGTATAAAGTACTCCAGGGAGTGTCCCATTAGCATAGAAAGACAGACTTGCACGGTACGCGGAGAGTTGCGGTTTACGTGGTGGAGAAAAGAAAATGAAAAAAAAAGGTCAGAAAAAAAAACAAGACGATAGAGACCCCACCTTAGAAAAACAAAAGGAAAAAAAAAATGTGAATTTGTTGGGGGAAAATCGCAGGTGGGGGACAATAACAAAAACAAACAAACAAAACTACCAGTACTGTGCAATCATGTGCGGAACATCAACCGTGACAACAACATTCAACATCATAAAAGAAACCTCTATCATGAGACTTTGTGAAGGCAATCACATCAGTGAGAATCGCACAACATTCAAGCCGTTTTCACCACCTTTATCAGCCGAGCGACAATAGTCCTCGGCTCGTCAAGTTCTTTACCTTTATCAGTCGGACAAAGGTCCCTCCATCGTCAAAGTTCTTGCCGTCTTTTCGATGTGAATGGTCCGAATGCCCGCTCTTTTCGGTCATAGTTGACGATTCCTTTCATACGCCTTCGGGCGACGAATACGTCACCCAGGATGTATCCTGTGTGGTCAGCTCTACGTGCACGGCCTGCACCATGTGGCCAGTTTGGCATGTTACATCATATTCTGTTCAACGTACAGCACGCCGACTAGACAATCAACATTTTCCGTCTGTTTCGACAATTAGCTTCAATTTTTGTAACTATATTATGTAGACTCCGTGTATTCTGTAAGTAAATGTCTGTTCACAATATACCCTTGTGCCTTTTTCAGTGACGTAGATCTGCACACTCCAGTGGACAATAATAATTACTCGATACTCTTTGAATCACAAGATGTCTAATACATAAACACAATAAGATACTGTCACTACTTGGTGCTGCTTTGCCGAGTTTGATGCCTTTGTCTGCGAGGTTACACTTCACAAAACATGGACACAGAGGACTTGCTACTCTTAATAACAAATTTCTAACTGCGCAAACTGATACATCAACGCCGTATTGCCGAGTGTGATGCCCTTGTCAGTGACGGAATTATCACAATCATGGACATAGAGTAATCCGATACTCCTTTAAGTAAGTGACATGCTGCAGGAACCATCCGATACCGCGACTTACGAGTGAGCTTGCCTCTGTCGGTGTAGTACTCTCACAATCCAGGGAGACGTAAACTTGCAGAGACCCGGCGACCTTCGGCATCAGAGCTTCAGCAACTGCACGAGGAGAACATGGCAGCACACTGCCTGGTCTGTGTCATTGGACGACCCGGACAACCAGTCCTTAAGTGAACAAAACATGGACGCCAATCCATCAGTGGACCGAACAATGACCACAGTCCGTCAGCACTGGACAGAACAGGGACACCAGTCTTCCGTGGGACACAACAGGGACACCAGTCCCTTCCAGTGGACCAAAACATAGGACACCGTCCTTCAGTGGACACAACATGGACACCAGTCCTTCAGGACACAACATGGCCACACAGTCCCTTCAGTGGACACACATGTCACCAGTCCCCATCAGTGACACAACAAGGACACCCATCTTCAGTGGACCAACAAGGGACCAGTCCTTCAAGTGACCCATGGACACCAGTCCTTCAGTGGAAAAAACAGGGACACCAGTCCTGCCGGGGACACATGGACACCACATCCGTCAGTGGACCCACAACCTGGACACAGCATTCCTTCGTGGGACCAACATGGACACAGGCCTTCCGTGGACACACATGGCAACCAGTCTTCAGTGGACACCCATGGCAACCCAGTCCTTCCGTGAATACACTGACCCCGTTCCTTCATGGCACTCAACATGGACACCATCCTTCAGTGGACACAACATGGACACCATGTCCTTCGGTGGACACAACCTGGACACCATCCCACAGCAGTGGCCAATACAGAACCATTCCCTACCCGTGTACTAACCTGGACACATCCTTCAGTGACAAAAACATGTACCCAGTCCTCAGGTGGACAAACATGGACAGCCAGTCCTTGCGCTGTGAGGACAAAACATGGATCGCCAGTCCTTCAACACTGGACTACCATTGACAACCAGTCCTTGCAGCACTGGACGAACCATGCTCCCAGTCTTCATCACTGTGGACAACCCATGACACCAGTCCTTGACTGTGACACAACATGGACACCAGTCCTGTTTTAACTGGTTGCAATACGATATTGTTTAATGTTTTGATGGGGTTTTTTTTCAGTTCCATCCCACTTCCCCTCCATCTCGACCCTTAGGGACTCCCTCTAACAGATAGTGCTGTATTCGGAACGTGCAATAGAACAGAAGGTAGTCATGCTAAACATCACGACCAGTCTTGTTCGTTAATTCTCACTTTGGTCTTGCGCCTCGAGGTCTCGGCCACATCCACCATTTCCCCCCACCATTCACACCCCTGTTCCTCTCTTTGACTCATCCTCCCGATTTTCCCTACGCATTTCACCTTCTCTCCTACACCGGTAGTTTTGGTGTAAGGACGCGCAATTAAAGTGTACAAATACGTGTAGTACACACCTTAGACATTCTTACACACCACACACCCACACACACACACATTCCTGAAGATAAATTACACATGATGTGCCTAACTGTAGGTCCCAAAAGTATGCCTTAAATGTACCTGGAGATCTTGGCAATAAGTACCAGGACGTCTACACATAGAATTTTGTTCACAGTTACAGGCCGATCAACTACCACACAGCCGTATGAACTTCGACACTATGCGCCAGGTCTTGACCACGACTATATGTTGCCACAATAATAACAAGTGAAAAACGCACGTGTTTGTAACAACATTGCTATTCTGCTGCTTTAACACAGGTGTTAACAATTTAGAGGCAATCTGTACAGGGGTCGTATACACATGACGTTGTTCGTGAATCGAACGAAAATAAATTTACAACTGCAGGTGTCTACGAATCTTACCCAGGGAGCTCTTGGTGGACTTGTCGTTGCAGCCCACTGATGTTTCATGTTACCTCATTCGTCAAAGACTGAAAGGGGCATTACAGTATCCGTGTACAACAGTCAGCATTTAATTTTGGAGAGTAGTACAAGTTGTCATCATGAATTCTAGTACATTGAACAGTCATCATCAGGTGCTAAATCCACAGCACACAGAGGACGACATATATACGAAACACACATGAATCGTGATACCCATGTCAAATCCGCGGTGTGCAAAGCAGCTGTGGCGGTCAGTCACTTTTTTTGCTTTTTTCTCGTATGTGAAAGTGGAAATTCTTTCCCAAGTCTCAACTTCTCGTTTTTTTTTCTTTGTATGGGCTACTTTTTGTTTTTTTCATCCAGTTCAAGATTTCATGAAGGGCACACCACTCATTATTGACAAACTATGGTGCAGGAGCCAAGCTCAGCACAAAGTCAACCACACATCTCAATACATGCAATAAGAAAATATCCTCATGTCATATATGTGCGCATATGTCATTATCCAGGTTACCTACAGGCGGCACACTCAGTCAAGTCTCGTCTTTCGTTTGTTTCGAATGTTTATTTGGCCCTGGCTAAAACAAAAAAAAGACAGCGAAAATAACAGGAAATAGAGGTCAGGACCTCTTATTTGCAGCGTGTCGCCCACGAGGAAAGCTTATTTTGGTCAAAGGTCGCCTGCCCAGGGGGAGAAGTGAGCCACTGGGAATGAGAGCAGAATACAAGCTAGTGGCCAGCAAAAGAAGGAAGGTCGAAGGCGAGGGCAGGAAGGGCAGCAGACACAACACGGAGGAGCAACAGTGAAACAGCGAAGGAAAAGAGGAAAGCGAGAGCCACATAAGTCAAGCAAGTCGCTAGAGGTATGTGGGCGTGGCCGAATGTCGACACATGGCTGTCGGAAAAGGAGGGCGGCCCTTGCAATTATATAGGCCCAGGTACCACACCAAGGTTGATTTATTTTTCAAGGAAAAAAAGCTAAAAACGCAGGGTTGAATGAATTGGGAGTCGGGTTTCTGCTTGGGTTGGTGTGACGTTACCGACGTACCAACAAACTCGGTGGAGTGAAAGGAAAAAAAAAAGCAGCGTGTACCACGCGCTGCGACACACACACGTCAGAGAGAGAGAGAGGAAATGGAAAGAAAGGAAACAGGAAAAGGAGGGATGCCGAAGATGGGGGAGAGAGAGAGAATGCAGTGAGAGAGAGAGGAGAGCGAGAGATGGAGTGCAGTAAGAGAATTTGACATACAAGACAGACACAGATCAAGAGAGACCGACACACAACGAGAGATGTTAAAGAGATACAAGCACAGGCAAACCATGGATGGAGGCATGAAACCCACAGGTGCATCAGCCGGATGTGCTATGCACACAGGCCACGCCTCCTCGCCTGAGGGCCAGATAGGCACTCTGCGTTGCACAGTCTGGTTCGCGCCGTGGCTGCGCAGCTTGGGGGAAGCTATAAGCGGCATAGGTCATTGCGCCTCCATCTAGATTGGGTGGAGGGCGGGGGGTGCTGGCGCTGGCCGCTGGTCCGCTGGTGGGCGTCGGGTTGCTGCTGCTAGTGCCGTCATGGAGGGGCGACGACTGCTGAGCATTGTCGGGGACGTCGTGACTGGGACAAGAGTTGGGGGCGTGTCAGGGGTTGGTGGGGGCGGCGCGAATGGGGCGGGGGGGTCGACTATCGTGGCGGTGTCATGGAAACAGGGCGGTAGAGATCTGGACCATTGGAGGCGATGGGGGATGGGGGGTGGGTTTGGGTTTGGGGTAGATAGAGTTGTTGGGGTTGGGGAGGTGGAGGAGGGTTGTGGGTTGGGGGGGAAGGTGGAGGAGCCCCGGTGTGTTTTTGGAGGAGATGGAGGAGGGGTGTTGGGTTTGGGGTGTGATGAGGAGGTTTTGGGTTTTGAGGGAGATGAGTGATGGGGTGTTGGGTTTGGGGTGATGGAGGAGGTGTGGGGTTTGGGTGAGATAGAGGTGTTGGATTCGTGGGGTGATGGGGGAGGTGTTGGTTTTGGGGGGAGATGGAGGAGGTGTTGGTTTTGAGGGGAGATGGAGGTGTTGGTTTGGGGGGAGGATGGAGGAGTGTGGTTGGGTTCTGGGGGTGATGGGGAGTTGTTTGGTTTTGGGGGAGATGGAAGAGTGTTGGGTTTGGGGAGATGATGAGGGGTTGGGCTTTGGGGTGATTGAGGTTTTTGTGGGTCGGGGGAGATGGAGTAGGTGTTGGTTTTCGGGGAGATGTAGGTTTTGCGGTTTGGGGGGTGATGGAGGTGGTGTTGGTTTATGGGGGAGATTGAGGTGTTGGTTTGCGTGGTATGGAGGAGGTGTTGGGTTTGGGGGCGATGGAGACGGTGTTGGTTTGTGGGCGAGTGAGGAGGTGTTGGATTCGGGGCTAGATGGAGGGTGTTGGGTTGGGGGAGATGAGGAAGCTGTGTGGGCTTTGGGGGAGATGGCTGAATGTGGTTTGGTGGAGATGGCGAGGTGTTGTGTTTGATGGAGATTGAGGATGTGTTGCGGTTGGGTTTGATAGAGGTGTGGGTGAGGGTTTATGAGGTTTGGTTTGGGGGGTGATTTAGAGGCGGTGGTTGGGTTTGCGGGGTGAGGGGAGTTGTGTTTGGGGGTGTGAGGAGGTGTTGGTTGGAGGTGGCTGAGGGTGTTGGTTTTGAGGAACATGGAGGAGGTGTTGGTTTTGGGGTGATGAAGGAGGTGTTGGTTTGGGTGGTGATGGAGTCGATGGGGTGCCTTGTTGGATATTGGGAGGAAATGGTCTTGGGGGGATTTGGTGTTGGTGGGTTCGGGGATAAGCGGCCAAGGTTTTTGTTTGGAGAAGGCTGTTGAAGTTTTGAGTTTGGGGGAGATTGCGAGGTGTTGATTTGGTGATATGGCGAGCCTGTCTGGATATGGGAGATGGTGGACGTGTGGATAACGTGGAGATCCGAGGAGCGTGTGGATTTGGAGGTGTTGTGCGGTGGGCGCTGGTTTTGCCGTGACATACAGCAACCCTGGCAGGTGCCAGGGGTGTGATGTGCGTGGTGTGGAACTTGGGGTAATATGGAGGTGTTGGGTTTGGGGAGAAGAGGTGTGCTGGATTTCGGAGTTTGTGCGGGGGTGGGGGGTGATGGTTGGCGGAACCAGCGTATTTCAGGCGGCCCCAAAGAAGCGGAAGAGCGAACGAGGGATAAATATGGCTCGAGAAGGCATGCATGGACTGGTGTGTGCATAGGGCCAGGGTTTGTGGGATGGTGGTAGTGGGTGAGTGATGAGGGTGGTTGTGAGCAAAACTCGTCCCTGCTGCTCCTCCTGCTCTTGCTATTTCTGCCACTTCTCCCTGAAAGAACGACGTTCGTCCTTAGACCCCCACTCATTCGTCCATCGCCGATCTATAGCCCAGATGACTTCGGTCTCACAGTTGAAAGCGCATGTTATGGAACAACTTTGTGCGCTTCAAAATCAATGAAGAGGCGCAGAAACGTAACTTCTTTAATTTCACTGAAAGACCGCCCTGACGGTCTTTATGCCGTTCATGTCTGAGTCGGACAATGACAAAACACATTTCATCACCAAAGGAACGCCGCTGGGGCAAATCATGCATCACATAGGTCGAAACTATTCAGCATTAAATCACATTAGTGGTAAATTTCGCCATGAACATATCTATATGGAAAATGTCTCAAGGATTAATCACATTAGGTGGAAAAGTCAGCACGATATATTTGCGAGTCTGTCATGAAATGCTATATATTCAAAAACTCTGTGTGCCGCGCTGCGCAAACACACACAACACCCACAGACAACAACACACACCTACACATCACACACAGCCGCACGCACGCACACACTGCAAATGCTGGTTGTGACGTGGTGTCTGCCGAGCATAAATTTCACTGTTAATCACTATATGTTAGTAAATCCATGTGCTCTGAAGCATAGGGGAGAGGAGAAAATAGAGATAGAGAGAGAGATAGAGAGAGAGAGAGAGAGATGGAGGAGTGAAGAGAGAGTAGAGAAGAGGGTACGAGAGAGAGAGAGGATAGAGAGAGGGGAGAGAGAGAGAGAGAGCAGCAGAGAGAAGAGAGAGAGCGATGATACTGGAAAGAATCTCTAAGACTGCAATTAAAGGTTAGAGCCAATAATCCACGAAATTTATTATCGTCATCAGACAACTTGCTGAACTTGCCCAAGGAGAAGCTGTTCGCAACGATCAGACAGTATTTAGGAGAACGTACGTCAAGAGAGAGCTCGGGGTGTACGACATCGTTGATTGTCTATATTCCACCTGCACCTTTTAAGCCTACTCCACACTACGCGACGGCAATGACGTCTTTTTCCGTTTGATAACATTAATACGCCCACTGCCCATCCTTAAAGCCAAGGTCACACGAAGCAGTCGTTCCATTCATCTGCTGCATTCTGATCTCTTGCCCAGTGACAATAGTTACATTGGCCCACGCAGTAAAAGAAGTACAACGCGCATGACCTACCTAAGTCTGAGGGAATGTTACTTGCACACTTCCATTCGCTAGCTGATGTACAGTTCGCTCCCGCGATAGCGAAGTCGCTCCATTCAGACCAAAAGGTCAAGAGCTGTGGCACCGAAGCCACACAGTCCCAAGCCAGGCCTATCCTGAAACTGCTGTACGGGAGGGCTATCTTTCTTTGTCCTTTTGCTTTCTTCTTTTAATCCCGGGAGCTGAGTTTCTGTCTGCTCGTCTGCTTAAATCTGTGGCCCGGCTCTGTTATCGCCGCTACTTCGTCCACAGATGAGCGGTCGGTTCTGCCTTTCTTCCAGACTTCAGTGTCCGAGCGTACGTAGCGCGTCCCCACCAAGGACCACACAGTGCTACAAATACTCGTACAACCTTCACCTGTTACAGCTTTCCCCTTATCTTCTACTTCTCCCTCGACTAACTATAACAACGAGGTCAACGTACCCACTACACGCTGAGGGAACCACTCTGCATTACCATCCAATCAATCGCGCCACACACCTCGACTAGAACTCACATCCCCCCCCCCTCAAATCGGGGGCCCTGGGCGTGAGCATGAGGAGGTGCTGTGTGGTGCCAAGGGGGGCGCGTGTTGTGGGTTGTGGCCGTAAAAGGGGTAGTCGTGAACGTCACTGGTAAAACTGTTGCAAGAGCATAGTCGTGTTTTGCTCCGCTGAGCTTGAGCTTGGACTGTCTGCGTGCTCCTGGATTTGTGTATGTACGGGCTTTATGGTTGGTCGCGGCGTGCACTGGCGCACAAGGTACGCCGACGGAACGGCACGCGTCACGCCACACGCTCGCCTAAACTCCTTCCGCCCGGCGAAATAACCTTCCCACAGGGCTGTCTGTCCTGTACCCTATGGAATATATGCTTACGTTCTGTGGATTATCTTGAACCCACGTCCCACATAATAAGCGCAGTTGGAACAATAAAAGCAGAGATCGACAACCCGAAAACGCATTCAGACAATCACAACTGATAACATTATGATCTTTCAATCAACATGATAATTCACGCTAGACACAAACCCGTTCCCCAAACCCAGTGGCATAATCCCCAAACACCATACCCGCCGAGGAAGAAGTGAATTCCAAATATGAAGATTCTGGCACTGGAAGACAGAAGAGAATCACATGTGCTTTGTTAGATTTTTAAGATGTATTGTAAATATTTTAACTGGTTGTTGCTATCATGGAAATTGTGTACTGAAACATTACCTGATTGATACTGAAACCTTCAAAAAAATTTTTCTTACATTTCAATCCCTTTTTTTTTTTTCCCTCTTTCATTGGTCAAACCCATAAATCTTTTTTAATCAATAAATGTAGTCATGGAGGACACTAAATCAGCCGCCCTCACAGCTGGTGCATAGTTTTGACATGTGACTGAAACCTCACCAACGTCCTCATTTCATGGGAACTAACTCCACTTTGGGGGGGCTTAAGCGACAGAATAGATCACAGTCAACGGGTCAAATTATTGGACACGCTGCTTTGTGGCTGACAGGAGGCGGTTTTTTTTTCTCTCCCGAAATTTTCCTGAATTAAAATCAACTCCACACATAAATAAGTATAGGTTGACACTACCAACTCATTTTAGATATTTTTCCACTCGAGGCATGTGACACCTGGAAAAATTAGATAACCAACAAAAGAACCAGAGCAAAAACTTGTGGCTGTTTAAAACATAAACAGAACACCTATGTCGAGTCCTTTTTTTCTGATTAAAACAGTTCCTAAATTACGCTCAACGAAACAAACTACATGAAAACACCAAAAAAAACGAACAGTAGATAGCACCGATTGATCTAAATCCGCAGTACTTACCAATCAGACCCGAGTGTAGGTTGCCGTACCGAGATATGAGACTGACTATTGAGTACCACTCGCGGCTACATAGCCCACGTTAACCAAATGCCCTATAAGAATCAAAAAAGACGACCACACTCTCATGAGCAGTTTTCTTGGACGAGCGTCAAAGTTATCCAATCTAACACCGGCTTGTGGTTTTAATCTGTTTAGCATCGGCCTGAATCAAGAATCCCTTAGAGTTTGGACTAAGCGCCGGTTACCGTATTGTTAATCTTCTTTCTATCGGGGGGGGTCGTCTAAGCGAGTGTGTTTGCGTTCACTAACCCCCCTCCCCTCCACTTCCCTGGCACGATTATCTGGCATTACATCTGGGATGAATATGACGTTATATCTTTTAACTGACCTTCCTTCTCTCTCGCTGATAGACATGTAATAATTCATGTAATCGATTATTACCTACGAATAACGCTGAGAGAATTATCGTAGTAAGAAGAAGGAAACGGATCATCGTGTCTTATCCGGTGCTCCTATCCCCAAGACATTTTTGCCTCTCACAATCAATCAAATGATTATTTTACAAAAAGAGTGCCATATCTTTTGGTCCTCGCCGTTTGGCGCACAAAGGTCGAAAAGGGCTTCTATGATTTCGGTATCGCGAGTTACAATGGGCTGCGACTTGATTGTACTTTTTTTTCATCATGGGTTATTTTGGGGTGTATCACTAATGTTCCCAACAGTTTGTATCACCAAATTCTGTCAATAGGCACAAGTTACCTTAAAAAATGCAGTTTGTACTAAACGGCCTCTTTTCAAAAATTTTCAATGATATTTTTTAATCATTCTAAGGATCGTTTTATTTTTTCCTTTCTAGATCTATTCATTTCCCGCTTGGATTGTTAGAACACCGTGACATGTGACTCATTAGAAATGTATAGATGGTGAAGACCCCAAATCCGTATGCTATTCCAATCACAACATCCTTTGGAATCTATAATAGCACAGTTGTAAATGTCTGACGCCATACTGGAAAGAATTTCCGGATGTGAAGAAGATTTTGGCACTAAATGACAGGGAAATAAATCACACTGACTTGTAACCGCAGGTCTGCGTGCCTGGGATGTTTCAACCAGCAGCTCGTTGTGATTTACCCTCGGAAAATTTTGTTTTCATTTACAAAAACCGCAGTCACACGAAAGCCTGTTCAAAAAATGAGCAAGAAAAATTCTAGTCCACTGAATAACACAAACAATGTTCGTTTGGCGGAATAATGATTTGCATTTTGGTCTTCAATTCCACCTGCAAGTCACTTCCACTTTGAACTTTTTCTCTCTAAGTGTAGTATCTTTTAATCGAACTATTTACCCTTAAGGCACACGTGGTCAGAATTTACTCCAATAAAGTACACTACTCTTCCGCCGTTATCCGTAATGTGACAAGTCAATAGAGATTGCAGATAAGCCGACACCAACACCGATGGAAAGATCATAGCAGATGTGCAGACTCTGTCCACTGGTGATAGGAAAGAAGAAACGAACTGTGGCAGCAAACTGATTCACAGGTGGTACGAGGAATCTTTTCCCTTGGCTATGTGGCTGCTGACTGCAGTCCATGGGAAAAATATTCCTTGTGAAAAAAGAACCGAAACTACTATATAAAGCCTAGAAAAAGTGTCTTCATTTATTATTATTTGTCATTTCTCTTTCCTGCGTCTTCAAAACCATATTGAACATTTTTATTTTATTACGCGTCTGTTTATTTATGGATGACACCAAATCCAGTATCCGATCAAAGCTGCCCGCGATCTGTCGC
>JADBJO010027744.1:0-5000 GCA_016801955.1 Conus betulinus
ATTACCAACTGAATCCGAAAGTAGGTAGACGACCTGGACTCTTTAAAATCGTCCGCTGTAATGTACTCTTAACATTTTAAACCAAAGCTCAGAAACTCATTTCTTCAACACATGCCGCTCGCTTTGTGAGAACCCAAGCGGGGGGTAGAGTTGGCTGAATGTAGTCACTGCCTTGTGAACTGACCTACATAAGCTGCTGTTTCCTTCCACATTGTATGCAACACAGCAACAGGATCACCTGTCGTCTGCTTGTCTGCTTCAGGCCGAACCAGTCTGTTCT
Source organism: Conus betulinus (assembly GCA_016801955.1). Taxonomy (NCBI): domain Eukaryota; kingdom Metazoa; phylum Mollusca; class Gastropoda; order Neogastropoda; family Conidae; genus Conus; species Conus betulinus. The sequence continues at coordinate 281 of JADBJO010027744.1, forward strand.
ATTGAAATAAGACGACGCAAATAATACTCACTGACATTCCTTTAAGGATGTGGGTGTGGTCAGAAAGTCAGTTAACGTTTAATGTCCCACCGCAGAACACACTTTGAGTCGATGCAGCGAAATAGCGCCACAAGATGATTTATAGACTCTAAAAGATCGATCTTGGGAAGGAAAGTTGAATTTTTGTTTTTGATTTGCTCGACTGTTTTGGCTGTGTCCCGGTTGACATTCACCTGTGCCGATGAAAAAAAAAAAGACACAAGAATAACGATACAATGAAATCACCCATGCATACAGAGACAAAACTGTTTTTTGCGCGCGCACCTGCGCGCGCGCGCGCGCGCGCTAGAGAGAGAAAAGACAGAGACAGAGAGAAAGAGAGAGAGATGGTGGAGGCATGCAAAGAAAGGCAACCACGGCTGTGACGGTCTGGCTTTGTGAAGGCGTGGTTATGTCCCCTGATCGCCCAGAGCGGCTTTGGCGAGGTAGCTGCGCTTGTGACACCAATGAATACATGCCCACTCCCTCCCCCCTCCCCCACCCCACCCCACCTCCCCTGTATCCTCCAGTGGCACCCTGTTCGTCTCTCAGTACAGGAAGGGGGCAATGCGTACCAGCTCCCACTGGCCGCCTACAGCAGGTTCAGAGGAGTAAGGCATTCACTGTAGTGAGTGAGGACACAAAGGATCACTACATCAGTGAGTGGGGACACAAAGGATCACTACATCAGTGAGTGAGGACACAAAGGATCACTACATCAGTCAGTGAGGACACAAAGGATCACTACATCAGTCAGTGAGGACACAAAGGATCACTACATCAGTCAGTGAGGACACAAAGGATCACTACATCAGTCAGTGAGGACACAAAGGATCACTACATCATTGAGTGAGGACACAAAGGATCACTGCATCAGTGAGTGAGGACACAAAGGATCACTGCATCAGTGAGTGAGGACACAATAGATCACAACATCCTTGGGCAATATTTTTCATGGAAACAAAAAGAATAAACGATATAAGGTTAAAGTGGTTTCAAATAAAATCAACTATCGGGTGTTGGTGACAAATTCAGTTCTAACAGATACGGGAGTAATGGAAAACAACAAGAGTAGCTTTTGTGAAGATGTTACAGATTCTATTTTGCACTGCTTGTGGGAATGTCAGCATGTGCAATGTTTTGGGACAGAATTTACAGAGTACATAAAAGGAAAATGTGTAAATTGTGAGAGATTGTAACTGAATCAGTTACTAGTACTCTTTGGAAATGATAACAAAACAAAAACGGATAACTGTTTTTTGCACCTTTATTTATTAGCTAAGTATACTATTTATCAATGCAGAACAAGGAAAGTAAAACCAACACTTCAATTATTCTTCAGACATTTAAAAGAGCTTATGAGAGAGACAAATATGTATTCAACACTGTTATGCAATATGATAAATTGGTACCGAATGGGCATCATACACAAATTTGATACAAACTGATTCAGACAACAGAAGGGACAATACACTGTGAGTGGTTCACTGTGCGCGGAGCATTGTATCATGGAAGGCGGTCCCCATCCTTCCCCATCGGCCATTTTCATCTTCCCTGGGCTGACCCAGGTGCCCATTCTACAGCTGGGAGGATTGGGAGGGTTTCAAAAACAAAAACAAAGTACACACACACACACACACACACACACACACACACACACACACACACACACACACACACACACACCACACACACACACACACACACACACACACACACACACACACACCCAAAAACAAACAAACAAACAAGCAAACAGAAAAACGACCGCAAGAGTGGTTTCGAACGCCCGACCGTCACTAATCACATGACTATGAATCTCTGTTAATCAGTTCATTACTCTCTGTACATGATCTCTGTTAATCAGTTCATTACTCTCTGTACATGATCCCTGGTAATCAGTTCATTACTCTCTGTACATGATCCCTGTTAATCAGTTCATTACTCTCTGTACATGATCCCTGTTAATCAGTTCATTACTCTCTGTACATGATCCCTGGTAATCAGTTCATTACTCTCTGTACATGATCCCTGTTAATCAGTTCATTACTCTCTGTACATGATCCCTGTTAATCAGTTCATTACTCTCTGTACATGATCTCTGTTAATCAGTTCATTACTCTCTGTACATGATCCCTGTTAATCAGTTCATTACTCTCTGTACATGATCCCTGTTAATCAGTTCATTACTCTCTGTACATGATCCCTGTTAATCAGTTCATTACTCTCTGTACATGATCCCTGTTAATCAGTTCATTACTCTCTGTACATGATCCCTGTTAATCAGTTCATTACTCTCTGTACATGATCCCTGTTAATCAGTTCATTACTCTCTGTACATGACCCCTGTTAATCAGTTTCATTACTCTCTGTACATGACCCCTGTTAATCAGCTCATTACTCTCTGTACATGATCCCTGTTAATCAGCTCATTACTCTCTGTACATGATCCCTGTTAATCAGTTCATTACTCTCTGTACATGATCCCTGTTAATCAGTTCATTACTCTCTGTACATGATCCCTGTTAATCAGTTCATTACTCTCTGTACATGATCCCTGTTAATCAGTTCATTGCTCTCTGTACATGATCCCTGTTAATCAGTTCATTGCTCTCTGTACATGACCCTTGTTAATCAGTTCATTGCTCTCTGTACATGACCCCTGTTTAATCAGTTCATTGCTCTCTGTACATGACCCCTGTTAATCAGTTCATTGCTCTCTGTACATGACCCCTGTTAATCAGTTCATTGCTCTCTGTACATGACCCCTGTTAATCAGTTCATTGCTCTCTGTACATGACCCCTGTTAATCAGTTCATTGCTCTCTGTACATGACCCCTGTTAATCAGTTCATTGCTCTCTGTACATGACCCCTGTTAATCAGTTCATTGCTCTCTGTACATGACCCCTGTTAATCAGTTCATTGCTCTCTGTACATGACCCCTGTTAATCAGTTCATTGCTCTCTGTACATGACCCCTGTTAATCAGTTCATTGCTCTCTGTACATGACCCCTGTTAATCAGTTCATTGCTCTCTGTACATGACCCCTGTTAATCAGTTCATTGCTCTCTGTACATGACCCCTGTTAATCAGTTCATTGCTCTCTGTACATGACCCCTGTTAATCAGTTCATTGCTCTCTGTACATGACCCCTGTTAATCAGTTCATTGCTCTCTGTACATGACCCCTGTTAATCAGTTCATTGCTCTCTGTACATGACCCCTGTTAATCAGTTCATTGCTCTCTGTACATGACCCCTGTTAATCAGTTCATTGCTCTCTGTACATGACCCCTGTTAATCAGTTCATTGCTCTCTGTACATGATCCCTGTTAATCAGTTCATTGCTCTCTGTACATGATCCCTGTTAATCAGTTCATTACTCTCTGTACATGATCCCTGTTAATCAGTTCATTACTCTCTGTACATGATCCCTGTTAATCAGTTCATTACTCTCTGTACATGATCCCTGTTAATCAGTTCATTACTCTCTGTACATGATCCCTGTTAATCAGTTCATTACTCTCTGTACATGATCCCTGTTAATCAGTTCATTACTCTCTGTACATGATCCCTGTTAATCAGTTCATTACTCTCTGTACATGATCCCTGTTAATCAGTTCATTACTCTCTGTACATGATCCCTGTTAATCAGTTCATTACTTTCTGTACATGATCCCTGTTAATCAATTTATTACTCTCTGTACATGACCCCTGTTAATCAATTCATTACTTTCTGTACATGATCCCTGTTAATCAACTCATTACTTTCTGTACATGATCCCTGTTAATCAACTCATTACTTTCTGTACATGCAAGCCGTTGTCATCTGTTGGCTACACGCCACAATGACGATTTCGCTTTAAATCACTTTACGCACTGTTGACTACACGCCACAATGAAAATTTCGCACTAAATCACTTTACACACTGCTGGCTACACGCACTAAATCACTTTACACACTGCTGGCTACACGCCACAATGAAGATTTCGCTTTAAATCACTTTACACACTGTTGGCTACACGCCACAATGAAGATTTCGCTTTAAATCACTTTACACACTGTTGGCTACACGCCACAATGAAGATTTCGCACTAAATCACTTTACACACTGTTGGCTGCACGCCACAATGAAGATTTCGCACTAAATCACTTTACACTGCTGGTTACACGCACTAAATCACTTTACACACTGCTGGCTACACGTCACAATGAAGATTTCGCACTAAATCACTTTACACACTGCTGGCTACACGCACTAAATCACTTTACACACTGCTGGCTACACGCACTAAATCACTTTACACACTGCTGGCTACACGCCACAATGAAGATTTCGCATTAAATCACTTTACACACTGCTGGCTACACGCTACAATGAAGATTCGCACTAAATCACTTTACACACTGCTGGCTACACGTCACAATGAAGATTTCGCACTAAATCACTTTACACATGTAATCATTTTCTTAAAGATCTGCTATAAGTTCGAGGCAGTATTTTGTGTTGAACTGATAACTGACCAAAAGAACAACTCCCAATCTTCGGTTGGGGTTAGCATTTCCACCGATGAAATCACAAACAATAGAGAGACAGAGACAGGGGGGAGAAAGTTAAATGAGAGAGAGAGACAGAGAGCGAGAATGAGAGGAGAGAGAGAGAGAGAGAGAGAGAGAGAGA
>JADBJO010027744.1:17500-20958 GCA_016801955.1 Conus betulinus
CTGGTAAAATTTTGGGTATCTACCTAACACTGGTTGTGTCATTCTTTTCATTGTATTGTATGTGGTGAGTGCACAAGTATGTATGTATGTGTGTGTGCATGGATGGATGGATATTGGTCGTGTGTGTGTGTGTGTGTGTGTGTGTGTGTGTGTGTGTGTGTGTGTGTGTGTGTGTGTGTGTGTGTGTGTGAGAGAGAGAGAGAGAGAGAGAGAGAGAGAGAGAGAGAGAGAGACTTTTAGACGCTTCAGATACGATTTTATTGACAATGGCGTACATATAGCCTTTGTGTCAGGGGGTGTACATTACTATCTGCAGCGCTGAAACAAACATAGTGTTAAAAAAGAAAAAAAAAAACGTTGTAACTAATTATGTAAACATGGATGCTAGGACTCGTGTAGTAGGACAAGAAAATTACTTGCGTTTTCATCATTTAAAATGAAATTTAAAATGACTATGCAATTTTTAACAACATAACCATTCACCACAAGTGCCGCACACAGGTACACATCTTCACCGTAGTAAATCAGTCCCGTTCGACCACTTGAAGCATCAACGTCCATCTCACTATTATTCATAGTAGCGAAGAGAACGAAAACGTTTTTTTAATAAGGTCATCAAGCTGCGTAAGGTACTTGGGAAAAAAAGAACCTCAAACATTAGTAGTTGTTACCGAACATTTCTTTCTCCTGAAATAAGATGCATCTGCGCATACTTAGCCGAAAGAGATATTATCATATCATCGTCAGAGGATAGCAAACTATAAAGATTATGATTTGTTTTGTAGCAATGAGGTTGAAAAGTTGAGATTTTTCTCTGACATTATTGTAAGCTGTACAATGGAATACAAAGTGATCTTTATTTTCTTTGACACCATCTGTACACATTGTACACAAATCATCTGCAGTGCATTCAGGATTGAACCATCTTTTGATTGCATTCAGTCCAAGTGTCCTGCTTCTGAATCTGGCGAACATATCCCTATGCCATTTATTAGTAACTACACTGAGACATTTTTCTGGCTGTAAGATACTTTGAAAAGAATAGAACCAGGAATATTTCAAATTGTCTTCCATCTTGGGGAGAGAGAGAGAGAGAGAGAGAGAGAGAGAGAGAGAGAGAGAGAGAGAGAGAGAGAGAGAGAGAGAGAGAGAGAGAGTTATGTTTCGTTTGCTTTACGGCGTCTTTGTTCGGTTAAGTTTCAAACTTTTTTTAATCGCTTCCTTGCTTTCTCTCACACCCCCTTCGAATGCAGGAGACGGTTACTGCTGTACACAGTGGCTGAAAATTGGTGCTTTGGACAGGTGTTTGGACAAGTATCCTTCAACAGTTTTCTGTAGTGTTCTCTGTATTGTGTCAACCTATCCTTCCATCTCGGCTTTGGGAACCTGGGACGTTCTTCCCTTTATCGATTAAATCAGGAAGAGACAACTCTTCTGCACCCAGCCTCTTCCACCATAGTTCATCAGCCGAACTTGTTCCCAGCTTTGCACTGTCAGGGTCAGGGCAGACTTGGGAGAAGGATCAGATTTAGGTCAGACTTGGAGTCCGGATGGGGACCAGGCTCTGTATAGTCTCCGGGACCACTGGACTCTTCCGGACTTGGAATCAAAGATTACATCCTGAACATCTAGAACACGCTGTCCTTTTGGACGCTGTAGGGCTGTGATGACGACATCGTCGTTGCGTGACTGACGTATCTCTGTCCGGTAGCTGGAGCGACGGGGGTCGCTGGGGTCACGTCCGTAGTATCACTGTGACAGAGTAAATAGTGAGCAAGGGGCGCGTCGTTTAACCTGAGCACTACCGCTTTGGTGTGTGGGCTGCGAGTGCCGTGCCTGTGTTCTTCACTACTGGAGCGTGGTGGTGGTTATCTAGAACACGCTGCCCTTTTGGACGCTGTAGGGCTGTGATGACGTCATGTCTCTCTGTCTCTGTCTCTCTCTCTCTCTCTGTTTCTGTCTCTCTCTGTCTCTGTCTCTCTCTCTGTCTCTGTCTGTGTCTCTGTCTGTCTGTCTGTCTGTCTGTATTGTCTGTCTGTCTCTCTCTCTCTCTCTCTCCCTCTCTCTCTCTCTCTCTCTCTCTCTCTCTCTCTTGAAGCCACCTTGCTGTTTCCCAATTAAATCATTTTCTTTTCTACTCAAACGTCAAGCATAATGCTTGAAATTACACCATACAATTAACTACCAATGTCAAAAGCAAAATACTTCACAATCCCTGGGATCAATTAGGTCTCCACGTAACAAAACCGTAGAATTACGGATTTAATCCAGCTAGCAGGGAAGATACAGTTATCAAAAAACAACACAACAACAACAACAAAAACCACCACCACGCTCCACCGCCGCTCAAAAAGAGACTTAATCACCCAACACCACCACCTAACAAACAAAACAAAGCAAAAAAAAAAAAAAAAAAAAAAAAAAAAAAAGAACGAAAGAAAGAACGAAAGAAAACCACCACAGAATAATCTGCGTGGAAGGGGGGGGGGGGGGGGGGGGGGGTGGGGGACGGAATCACCTGTTTTAAACACTCGCTCTTGTTCTTCCATCAGGTGTCTGGCGGTGAGATTTATTGGATTTTAATTTTGAACATCCTGTAAGATTTTTTGTGTGTGTTGGTGTTGTGTGTGTGTGTTGTGTGTGTGTTTGCGTTGTGTGTGGTGCTGGGGTTTGTGTGTGGTGTGTGTGTGTGATGTGGGTGTGTGTGTGTGTGTCGCCCTGTGGTGTGTGTGTGGTGTGGTGTTGTGTGTGTTGATGAAGTGTGCGTTTGCGAGGTTGTGTGTGTGGTGTGTGTTGGTGTGTGTGTGTGTGTGTGTGTGGGTTGTGTGTGTGTGTGTGTGTGTGTTGGTGGTGTTTGCTGTGTTGTTGTAAAAACAGAGCGAAAGTGTCGTGTGGTGGTGGGGGGTGTTAGGGAAAGTCCAGACCAGAGAAGAGAGAGAGACCGAGGAGAGCAATGATAGAGAGGAGAGAACAGAGAGACAAGAGGACAGGGAACAGGAGGAGAGAGTGTGTTAACAGACCAGACCAGGAGGGAGAGAGAGAGAGCTCACCCGAGAGAGAGAAGACCCCCCCATCCCCCCCGGGGGGGATGAGAGAGAGAGAGGAGAGAGTGAGAAAGCGAAGCGGAAGACCCCCCGCCCCCACGACGCCCCCGACGGCGACCACACGGACGTGCGTGACGAGAGAGGACAGACAGACAGGACAGGCGGGGCAGGACAGGACGGACAAAAACAGGCAGAGGCTACTACAGATGTCCAAGCAACATAAATGACAGGGAGCAAGGAACTACAAGTTCTTATGGATTCATCCTATTTTTGCTTAGGAGCTTTCCTTCGTTTTTGATGAATGTATTGCAGCGAGGAGAAAATAAAAAAGGAGGGAGAAAGGGAAACGGAGGGGAGAAAAGAGAGGGGAGAGAGACAAAAGAGAAACAGCTAAACCTCCTACCAACAAACACC
>JADBJO010027745.1:0-12500 GCA_016801955.1 Conus betulinus
CTCTACCACCCCCTTCCCTAGAGCTGGACCCCTTCCCCACCCCCCACAGACATTCCATAGTGCCGAGCTACGCTTGAGAACGTGCTTCGAGTAAGATACAAGAAAAGCTGTCTTGGTTGGGTCCGTGGTTTGATGTGTCTTACCTGGAATGTTACATAGACCCACACCATCCTGTTTGTTACATAGACCCACACCATCCTGTTTGTTACATAGCCCCACACATCCTGTTTTTTTTACATAGCCCCATACCATCCTGTTTGTTACATAGACCCACACCATCCTGTTTGTTACATAGACCCACACCATCCTGTTTGTTACATAGACCCACACCATCCTGTTTGTTACATTGACCCACACCATCCTGTTTGTTACATAGACCCACACCATCCTGTTTGTTACATAGACCCATACCATCCTGTTTGTTAAACAGACCCACACCATCCTGTTTGTTAAACAGACCAATTCCACCCTGTTTGTTACACAGCCCCATACCATCCTGTTTGTTATACAGCCCCATACCATCCTGTTTGTTAAACAGACCCACACCATCCTGTTTGTTAAACAGCCTCATACCATCCTGTTTGTTAAACAGCCCCACACCATCCTGTTTGTTAAACAGCGCCATACCACCCTGTTTTTGTTACACAGCCCCATACCACCCTGTTTGTTACACAGCCCCATACCATCCTGTTTGTTACACAGCCCCATACCATCCTGTTTGTTACACAGCCCCATACCACCCTGTTTGTTACACAGCCCCATACCATCCTGTTTGTTACACAGCCCCATACCATCCTGTTTGTTCCACAGCCCCATACCATCCTGTTTCTTAAACAGACCCCACACCATCCTGTTTGTTAAACAGCCCCACACCATCCTGTTTGTTAAACAGCCCCACACCATCCTGTTTCTTAAACAGACCCACACCATCCTGTTTGTTAAACAGTCCCACACCATCCTGTTTGTTAAACAGCCCCACACCATCCTGTTTGTTACATAGACCCACATCATCCTGTTTGTTAAACAGACCCCCACCATCCTGTTTGTTAAACAGTCCCACACCATCCTGTTTGTTAAACAGCCCCACACCATCCTGTTTGTTAAACAGCCCCACACCATCCTGTTTGTTACATAGACCCACATCATCCTGCATTCTGTTTGTCAAATAGACCCACACCATCCTGTCTGTTACATAGACCCACACCATCCAGTTTGTTAAACAGACCCACACCATCCTGTTTGTTAAACAGACCCACACCATCCTGTTTGCTAAACAGACCCACACCATCCTGTTTGTTAAACAGACCAATACCACCCTGTTTGTTACACAGCCCCATACCATCCTATTTGTTAAACAGCCCCATACCATCCTGTTTGTTACATAGACCCACACCATCCTGTTTGTTACATAGACCCACACCATCCTGTCTGTTACATAGACCCACACCATCCTGTTTGTTTAAAAGACCCATAACCATCCTGTTTGTTACACAGCCCCACACCATCCTGTTTGTTAAACAGCCCCATACCATCCCTGTTTGTTAAACAGTCCCACACCATCCTGTTTGTTAAACAGCCCCACACCATCTGTTTTGTTAAACAGCCCCACACCATCCTGTTTGTTAAACAGCCCCACACCATCCTGTTTGTTAAACAGACCCACACCATCCTGCTTGTTAAACAGACCCACACCATCCTGTTTGTTAAACAGACCCATACCATCCTGTTTGTTAAACAGCCCCACACCATCCTGTTTGTTACATAGACCCACATCATCCTGCATTCTGTTTGTCAAATAGACCCACACCATCCTGTCTGTTACATAGACCCACACCATCCAGTTTGTTAAACAGACCCACACCATCCTGTTTGTTAAACAGACCCACACCATCCTGTTTGTTAAACAGACCCACACCATCCTGTTTGTTACATAGACCCACACCATCCTGTTTGTTACATAGACCCACACCATCCTGTCTGTTACATAGACCCACACCATCCTGTTTGTTAAAAAGACCCATAACCATCCTGTTTGTTACACAGCCCCACACCATCCTGTTTGTTAAACAGCCCCACACCATCCTGTTTGTTAAACAGCCCCACACCATCCTGTTTGTTAAACAGCCCCACACCATCCTGTTTGTTAAACAGCCCCACACCATCCTTTTTGTTAAACAGACCCACACCATCCTGTTTGTTAAACAGCCCCATACCATCCTGTTTGTTAAACACCCCCACACCATCCTGTTTGTTAAACAGACCAATACCACCCTGTTTGTTACACAGCCCCATACCATCCTGTTTGTTTAAACAGCCCCATACCATCCTGTTTGTTAAGCAGACCCACACCATCCTGTTTGTTAAACAGCCTCATACCATCCTGTTTGTTAAACAGCCCCACACCATCCTGTTTGTTAAACAGCGCCATACCACCACCCTGTTTGTTACACAGCCCCATACCACCCTGTTTGTTACACAGCCCCATACCATCCTGTTTGTTACACAGCCCCATACCATCCTGTTTGTTACACAGCCCCATACACCCTGTTTGTTACACAGCCCCATACCATCTGTTTGTTACACAGCCCCATACCATCCTGTTTGTTCCACAGCCCCATACCATCCTGTTTCTTAAACAGAGACCCACACCATCCTGTTTGTTAAACAGCCCCACACCATCCTGTTTGTTAAACAGCCCCACACCATCCTGTTTCTTAAACAGACCCACACCATCCTGTTTGTTAAAACAGTCCCACACCATCCTGTTTGTTAAACAGCCCCACACCATCCTGTTTGTTACATAGACCCACATCATCCTGCATTCTGTTTGTCAAATAGACCCACACCATCCTGTCTGTTACATAGAGACCCACACCATCCAGTTTGTTAAACAGACCCACACCATCCTGTTTGTTAAACAGACCCACACCATCTGTGTTTGTTAAACAGCCCCATACCATCCTGTTGTTTAACAGACCCACACCATCCTGTTTGTTAAACAGACCCACACCATCCTGTTTGTTACATAGACCCACACCATCCTGTTTGTTACATAGACCCACACCATCCTGTCTGTTACATAGACCCACACCATCCTGTTTGTTAAAAAGACCCATAACCATCCTGTTTGTTAAACAGCCCCACACCATCCTGTTTGTTTAAACAGCCCCCACACCATCCTGTTTGTTAAATAGCCCCACACCATCCTGTTTGTTAAAAAACCCCCACACCATCCTGTTTGTTAACAGCCCCCCACCACACCATCCTGTTTGTTAAACAGACCCACACCATCCTTTTTGTTAAACAGACCCACACCATCCTGTTTGTTAAACAGCCCCATACCATCCTGTTTGTTAAACAGCCCCACACCATCCTGTTTGTTAAACAGACCCACACCATCCTGTTTGTTAAACAGACCCACACCATCCTGTTTTTGTTACACAGCCCCATACCATCCTGTATGTTAAACAGACCCACACCATCCTGTTTTGTTAAACAGCCTCATATACCATCCTGTTTGTTAAACAGACCCACACCATCCTGTTTGTTAAACAGCCCCCATACCATCCTGTTTGTTAAACAGCCCCATACCATCCTGTTTGTTAAACAGCCCCACACCATCCTGTTTGTTAAACAGCCCACACCATCCTGTTTGCTAAACAGACCCACGCCATCCTGTTTGTTAAACAGCAGCTTACCATCCTATTTGTTAAACAGCCTCAAACCATCCTGTTTGTTAAACAGCCCCATAACACTCCCATTTTATCCATGCTTGTTAAACAATTGCTCTACTGAACAACCCACACTATCCCGTGGCTTTTATAAAAGATCCCGTACCTCCCTGTCTGTTAAACAACCCGATGCTACCGTCTGTCTGTTAAAGCAGTCCCACACCGCCACGCCTGTCTGTTGATCGTGCCACGACCACGTTGAATCCGTCTCCAAGAGAAACCGTCCAGCTCCCTGGCAATTTTCTTTGAAGAAGAGGAACAAGGCTAGATTTATCCAGCTGATATACCTTAAGGTTTTCAGACGCAATTTCCGCGGCGAACACATTACAGAGAGAGAGAGAGAGAGAGAGAGAGAGAGAGAGAGAGAGAGGAGAGAGAATGGCAGGAGGTGGGCAGGAGATGTTGTGTGTGTGTGTTTGGGGGGGGGGGGGGGGGGGGGGAGGGAAGATAGCAGAGTAGGGGATCGGGATCGATGTGTGTGACATGGGCAGGTATTAGAGAGTAAGTGTCTGAATGACCAGAAGTGTGGCAAAAAGAAGAAGAATGAAGGTGAAGAAAAAAGAGAGAGAGAAAAGAGGCGAAAACCGTATTCGTTCATGTTGCTATCAGTCAGTCTGAGAGGCAACTGAAGTCGATTATTCTTCAACCAAAAGAATCAAGGGGGGGGGGGGGGGGGGGGGGGGGGGGGGGGGGGGGCTCTGATTTTTGGCATGTGTATTGAACAATTGTGGCAAAGGGAAACAAATCATGCAAAAAAAAACGTCACTGAGTTAGTAGTGCTAACAGCAATGGGTTTAAAATACAAAGAGCAATGAGTGTAAATAACGTGAGGAGCATCAGTTTGATAGTGCCAACAGCTGTGGGTTGATGATGATGAGAACATTTATAAGTTTAACAGTGAGAATAGCAAGGGGGTAGCACTACAAATAGGCCATGTAAACCCAATGGCAGTGCATGTGTGTGTGTGTGTGTGTGTGTGTGTGTGTGTGTGTGTGTGTGTGTGTGTGTGTGTGTGTGTGTGTGTGTGTGCGTGCGTGCGTGAGTGCGTGCGTGCGTGTGTGTGTGTGTGTGTGTGTGTGTGTGTGTGTGTGTGTGTGTGTGTGTGTGTGTGTGTGTGTGTATGTGCGTGCGTGCGTGCGTGCGTGCGTGCGTGCGTGTGTGTGTGCGAGTGTGTGTGTGTGCGTGCGTGCGTGCGCGCGCGCGAGCGCGCGCGCGCGCGCGCGTGTGTGTGTGTGTGTGTGATCTTTGAGCCTTCTCAATGGCATTACTCTTTTGCCGCACATTCAGACTTCTGCAAACAGATCCACCTTCATCCTGTCGTAGTTCCAGCACTGGCAGCCCCACAGGAAGCTGTCAATATCATCAGATCGGCATGAGGCAACCCACCAGAGGAGACACTGCACTGCCGCTGAATCACTTGAACTTTACGCCTTAGTTAGTCAGCGGTGCCTGTTCTAATTCAACATATGAATGACGCTGCCTAGTATGCCCCATACTGGCGACAACGACTGCTTTATTCTGAAGCCGGCGTAGATAAAAGCATCCCTCTCTGAAGAGTGCCAGCTCGTCGATCCAACAACGACAGTTCGTATGAACTTGCGAGTACTGACGATTTCCACACGAACCCACCGAAGGCAATGGAGTGAAAATCGTAACTGAGGTGAATACGAAAGCAGGACAAAGACAAAGACGAAAGACAAAGAACTGGAGGTTACCCCCCCCCCCCCCCCCCCCCCCCCCCCCCCCCCCCGTGATGATCAGTGCATGAGGATGATGATAATGACAAAGATGTTATGGAGTTTTGATTCTAGTCTCAGACACGTGAGAATACTTTACAGTTTATTTCATGACCTACCCACGTAGACCGTCCCCATTCATCAAAAACCCACCAAAACTAAACGGGGAGCTTCTCTCAGAGCCAAAGCGTCTTCCGCAGTACTAGCTATGAGAGACAAAGCTGATTTCATCTTACCAAGTGTTTGATGTCTTGATGTTGGTAGCTCAGCGTGTGAAGTGAAGTGTTCGTTTGTTTGTTTGTTTGTTTGTTTTTAAGTCAGTGAAAACGTCCTAATGGGATGATTGAGACTGATACAGCTGCCTTTCTCTTTTTCTGTGTTTGTCTGTCGGTTTGTCTGTTGGTCTTGCTCTGGTTTCACACACATGTTTGGTGTAATTCATGTTCCTGCACAGTTTCCTTGCTGTGCAAGACTTTTCGTAACATGTGAATTTAGCTAAAATAAAGTTGAATCTAAAAAGTAGTTAATTCCTTTCTTTCTGTCTAGAATCCACCTAGCAAATGTATATCCGGATCGTATTTAAGATTAATGGATTTTAAACGGAAATAAGCTGAACCAACGATCAGGTTGTTTAAACTTTGTTTACACACACACACACACACACACACACACACACACACACACACACACACACACACACACACACACACACACACACACACAAGCCTATCATGTGTGATAATTTGTTTGGTAAATATACAGACGTAATGTCTGCAAAATCTGGTTGAATTTCTGCATAACCATTAGCAAATCAAAATATGAAAAAAAAAACCCTCTGTGTATGCCAGATGAATTATACCATACAAACGCGTGGCATACTTCTGAAGCTTATCAACTGAATTAAAATGATATATTCTGCCTTGAGAGTAAAATCATCAATGTTCTTATGGTGTTTATCGGGCGAGGGTCGCATCATCATCATCATCATCATCGCCTATTATCCCTCCTAGGGTACAGGCTGCCAACTAAGGACCTCCAGGCATCTCTGTCCTGGGCTCTTTTCTCCAGCTGGTTCCAAGTCATCCCCATGTTCCTGATGTCTGCTTTCCAAGTCCCTGCGCAAGTGTTCCTTGGCCCGACCCCTTTTTCGTTTTCCTCGGGGTTCCATGTTAGGGCTTGTCTGGTGATGTTGCTTGCAGGCTTCTGCAGCGTATGTCCAATCCAGCCCCAACGTCGTTTCTTTATTTCCTGTTCTGCGGGCAGCTGGTTTGTTCTTCTCCCAGAGCTCGTTGTTGTTGATGGTCGCAAGTCGAAATCAAAGTGTAGGATGTGTTGGCGTGAAGACGGAAGGGAGAGAACTGGCGAGTGCGTGGAGTGGGTGGGGGAAAAGGGGAGAGAATGTCAGGAGAGAAGGGAAGACGGAATGGGAGCTGGACAAAAGAGAAGAGGGGTATGGTGTAGGATGGGTAGGGGTGAGGAGGAGGCGGGAGGAGGTGTAGCAAAGAGCGGAGAGTGGGCGGTGTGTGTGTGTGTGTGTGTGTGTGTGGGGGGGGGGGGGGGAGGTGCGGGGGCGGGTTTATTTTTGTTGATTCTAATGTATAAATATACCATTTCTGTGTATCATCTGACATTTTCATTCCGTACTGACAAGCAACATCTATCTGAATTCTCGTGGTCTGTTATGATGTTTAGAAGGGATGTATTCTGTTTTCGGGTTTTGCAGTACTGAACAATATAAGACAAAATATATGAGAGAGAGAGAGAGAGAGAGAGAGAGAGAGAGAGAGAGAGAGAGAGAGAGAGAGAGAGAGAGAGAAGAAGCATGTTTAATGAATCAGGCTCTCTGCCCATGTCAAGGGGAAGAGGTCACAAAGAGGAATCATGCCAGGATAACGCTTATGAAATGAACATGATAGACATCCACATGATCTGTGGACGAAAAGCATAGATTACGGAATGTAAATGCATCAGTCCGATGGCCAGTCTGTACATTCGTTTAATGTCATATATCAATAAGTATAGCCTGAAAGCAGAAGGGTGATTGTGATTTTTTTTTGTATGTTTGTTTCAGATGTATTTTTTCTCTAAGGTTTGAGCATTTAGGACAAATAAAATGAATTCAGTTTTCTGAGACACTCTCGCACAATGGACAGTTTGGGGAGAAATGATCAGAATATCGGTAGCGATGTGCACGTGGTGCTGCTAAAGCGCCTAATCTAAATCTGGATAACGTCGTTTTTTTTTTTTTGTTTTGTTTTGTTTTGTTTGTTTTGTTTTTAATACGCACCGTTTTAAGTCGTGTAAGTTTTTATATGTACTGAAAAATTGTTCGAAAGATCATGATTTGTATACCGATTTTACCTGTCAAATGAACCTCCCTTCCTTGTATGACACAGCCGATAAACCTTTGTCTGAATTCATTGAGAACAAGATAAACATTTTGAACTCCTTGATGTTCTCACACATATCCATACCCACATTTGTATAATGTAAAGCATACAGCAGAAACCTACTTCTTCTGATTTTTGTAATTGAGAGCTAACAAGATTTTATGAGATTTTAAAGATGATGAACGATCGTCAAACATTCTAGTTTCAACCAATATTTCACACATCTTGTATATGTATGAATATTGAGAAGATATCTACCACATTCACCATGGACGACGGCATTAGATGTTTTCATGCTAACTTTTAACATTCTTTTCAAAATAAACAAAAGCACTCTTTTAATCAAACCATAATCTGTAATCAATGCCCAAACCTCTGAACCGCATGTTAGCCTTCGCATAATTTTATACTCAGATAATTCAAAGAATAGTTTAGGATGTTTTCACCGAGAGACCGTAACAGTTTTCAGACACATACAACTCCTGTCTTTGTTTTAGCAGCTCTGTCCTCCATAGCGTAAGAAAAGGAGAGCGTAGAAGGAAAAAAAATGTTTCCAAGGTACTTATGTTGATTGATCACAACTAGTTTAGTCCAACCAAAGACCCATTTTTCTCTCGCTGCAATATAACCCGCCTTTGCGAAAGACAACCACTTTACTTTTATCTAAATTAACTGTCAGGCTCATTCTTGACGGAAGCATCCTTCAAAATATTCAGCTGTCGCTGCAGGTCAGTGACCGAAAAAGAACGCAACAGAACATCACCGGTAAAAAAAAAAAAAAAAGTAGTATAAAAAAATCAGTTAAATCTAGAAATAGCGTTATACTGTGTTTGTCATTACGGATTACATCAAGCGCAAGTTCAATAGAAGATAGCGAGAATAAAACTGGGCTGCGAATGTCTCCTTATTTCAAGTCACAAGGATAGTAAGATGGTTCAGTACACTCGTTCTTAACTCTTACTCTAGCTTTTTAAATTTCCTACATATCTTTGACAGCTTTGTAATCTTACCCCTTATTCCTTCTTTCTTTAACATCACACAAAGACACTGCCTATTTACAAGGTGGAAAGTTTTTTTTTCTGTTTTAAATCAACAAACACAACGTATAGCTTGATTTGTTTAAGTAACAGTTTTGAACTAACGCCAGGGGGGTAAAACTGTGATGAATAATTCGTCTAAGGCCAGCTTGAGATGAGCCAATTAAGTTATTACCTTCAACCAACTTGGTAAGCCTTTTATTAAGAATGTAACTGTACAACTTACGTCCAATATCTAACAACGAAATGTCCCTGTAATTGTAAGGACAGTCAGGATCGCCCTTTTCATACACGGTAATGTAATATAATAGACAGAGGCCAACGTTTTGGAAAACTACTACAGTCAAACAGTTTATGAGAGTATTGAGTTGAAAATAAAATAACGCAGTGTAATGAGTATCCATAATTTTGCCATATGGTCCATCGCAATCAGCTGATTTTCCATTTTTCAGCACTCTTATAACCCCCTCAGCTTCCATTGCTCCATGGCTCTGTTTAGTGTAACACTGTCTTAGTTTACATCTAGTGGCAAGCTCGTATGAAAAATATGTGCAAAATCTGTTAAACCTGGATTGTTACATAGATGGCTATTGAAAACTTTTTTGAAATGATCAAAATATTCAGCAGAAATGATCGAATTTGCTTCGATTCTTTAGATAAAAGAACAGATTTAACAGTGCACCCAGAACATTTAGGATCGCTACACTATTCACGTATGTATTTAAAACTGAGAGTTTGTGTTTTGGTTATCTTAGCGCTTAGCAGACTGTTATACTGTCTCCTTAAATCTACACATATGTATGTCAGATAAATCATTTGTAACTTGTTAATATTGTTGCTAATACCATTCTTAACAAGATCGTCTCTAGCTCAATGAAATGTTCATAAATCTCTACTTACCTCACGTTTTCTCTTTGCACATACTGTGTCAAACCATGGCTTGTGTCTGAAGCTATTTACCCTTTATGTCTTTAACATACTTTTCCCAGCCATCTTAAGACGTGGTTGTTATCTAACCTGTCCTACACGACAGGCACGTTAAACATCTCCAAGTCTCGAAGAAAACCTGTTCAGAAGCTGAACCAGCTTCCTAGCGCAGTCAGAATAACTTTCGTTTTCTTCCTTGTGGACGTTGAGAAACCTAATGTTGTTCGGTCTAGAAAAAGGCTTGAAGCCTATCAAAATCATCGTCCACATTCTGACAGACTCCATCAAAGTAATCCATCCAGCCCAGGTCCTTCTCATATCTGCCTTCAAGAAAAAAGACACTTTTCAGTCGAGACATACACGGCATCGTTCAATCGAGCCATATATGTTCTTCCATTTGCGTGAGCAGATCCGAATGTGTAGGTCCTGGGTTCACTTCCACGTCTGCGCACACGCAGTAAGAAACAGGTGCGAGAGAAAACAACCACCAACGAAGCTGTCACACATTCGAATCTTGCCTCAGTGTCGGGTACATACAGCGATGCAAAGTCCGTGCGAATGTTGTGTTGTTCTCTGCTGTACATAACGAAACCACTAGGAAGAAATCGTATCCCGTGTGACACACGGTCTTTGAGTCTCTTCTAGATTCGAGCAAAACAGTCAAGTGAGAAACACCACTGCGAGAACCGAATTCCATGAGACTTGCAGGAATGATGCGCGGTACTTAAACACACTAATCTTGCAATTTCTGAAACTAGGAAGGTAGTTAAGTCGAGTAATAAGCAATTAAATATGGACATTCAACAAAGCACGATTCCATGGAACATGAATATCGAACACTACCTATTATCCACGATTGTAAAAGAATCTGATCTTTACTTACTTTCTCTTCTCTTGTCTTGTTAACTTAGAGAGAGAGAGAGAGAGAGAGAGAGAGAGAGAGAGAGAGAGAGAGAGAGAGAGAGAGAGAGAGACGAGAGAGAGAGAGTAATGGCTGACGACAGGACGACAAGAACGACGACGACGGCGACGAAGGAGGAGGAGGAGGAGAAGAAGAGAAGAAGAAGAAGAAGAAGAAGAAGAAGAAGAAGAAGAAGATAAGAGAACAGAACAAGGAGAAAGACAACAGCAACTACAACAAAGTTTCAGAACGACTGAAAACAACAAAACAAAACAAAAAGAACGCAGGGAAAAACAGCCAAGAATGACAATTGACAGGACAGCAACATCCGGATTTTTCACTCCAATGCTCCATTCATTAACACTTTCAATGTCCAGCATGGAATTGACCACTAACACTCGAACCCGACTTCCAACCCCATTAACGCTTTGGCATGAAAAGGGGGGTGGGCTGGGGGCGTCGGGGAGGGTGGGTGGGTAAGAGGTGATTGTCGCCGGGAATCTAATCCAATCCAGCAGCGCCACCTACTTGCTGTGGGTTCGAGTCCACCGAGCGTCCATTAACACTGATAGACAGTACTAATTTTGTCCGCAGACTTAATGAATACTGATGAGGGCGAGGGGCCTTTGATCTCTCCCTGTTTACGCACATCCGTGTTGATGAGGTGATCGATTGATCGATCACTGACATCGATCGCTTGTTTTGAGAGTGTGTGCATGTGTGAGCGCTTGCGTGCGTGCGTGCGTGCGTGCGTGCGTGTGTGTGTGTGTGTGTGTGTGTGTGTGTGTGTGTGTGTGTGTGTGTGTGTGTGTGTGTGTGTGTGTGTGTGTGTGTGTGTGTGTGTGACCAGTCTTTACGACCAAAGGTTCTGATACAAACACATACGTTGCAGTTGCAAAGTGAGACGACTGCAGGCGGAAATCTAAACAAATCTTAAATAAATGTCAGCGAACCGCCCAGAGAAACGTGGACAAATGAGTCACAAGACAAAACACAACGCGTTTCGACCTCTTAGGTCTTCTTCAGGTGAAACAAAAACGAACAAAATAACGAAAATGCACTTAGCTTTGATCGCTTCAGATCGCTTCAGAGTTGAGCGCAAGGAAGAAGGCGTTGAATCAAGTTTCAGAAATTTGCAAGATTAGTGTGTTTAAGTACCGCGCATCATATCTGCAAGTCTCACGGAATTCGGTTCTCGCAGTGGTGTTTCTCACTTGACTGTTTTGCTTCGAATCTAGAAGAGACTCAACGCCTTCTTCCTTGCGCTCAACTCTGAAGCGATCTGAAGCGATCAAAGCTAAGTGCATTTTCGTTATTTTGTTCGTTTTTGTTTCACCTGAAGAAGACCTAAGAGGTCGAAACGCGTTGTGTTTTGTCTTGTGACTCGTTTGTCCCACGTTTCTCTGGGCGGTTCGCTGACATTTATTTAAGATATACGTTGCAGATCATGGAGAGACCATGCCAGCAAGCAACAATGTCTACACCGTTGAGGGATGTTCAGACGCCGAAACACGCACATGCATTACTTACCGTAAGGATATTAAGCCAGCGAGCAACACAGTCTACACCATGGATGGTAAGACGCCGGAACAAACACATACATTGCTGATCTTGGAGAAAATGAGCCAGAAAGCAGCAAGTCTGCAGCGTTGATGGAGATTGTCTTTCCCGTTCGGTGATGGCCGATTGCTGGACAGGAGGCCGTGACCATGTGACCATCAGACTGACCCATTAGCTTGACCCAGAGGGATGGAAGTCATACTGGGAATGTCTGGTTC
>JADBJO010027746.1:0-5000 GCA_016801955.1 Conus betulinus
CCAAGCGTCTCTGCATGTGGCAGAATGGTTTATCCGCGTTTCAAACATGTCCAAACACGCCCTCAAACTGATTCATCTTTTCTTGTTCTCTTCTCATGACCCCCCTCTTTCCCCCTTCCTACTCTTTCCCCAGCATCTGTTCAAGCAGAAATTTCGCAGTGAAAAACATCCCTATACATTAGAACTATTTGTAACTTTAACTTCTGAATCTGCCACTAAAACATCTTTCATATTGTGTTCATGTCCACCATTTCTGAAAAACCATGAGTTAGTTTTGCTCAGATTTATGATGGTAGTTTTTTGCTCAGATTTACTGTCAATTGCAGTCTGCATCCTAATATCTTTTTTTTAAAGCGTCTAATTGGTTGAGAGAGAGAGAGAGAGAGAGAGAGAGAGCGGAGGATGAGAGAGAGAGAGTGAGAGGAGAGAGAGGAGAGGAGGGAGAGGGAGAGATTGATAGATATAGAATATATATTACACATTAATGTTTGTCATAAACTAAGGACGAAGTTTGAATACTGTAAGCTTCTAATTTAGCTTCTTTTCCCTGTTTAAAAGTCTACGGTATCTTCGATCCAGATGGAGGCTAGAAATATCAAACAGAATACATCTTTACCAATCAAATTCAGCCATTGTCATTCTCCATGCACCCAACCAGTAAAGCGTTCCTCCCTGACGGGAGGAAGAGGCGTCGGCATTTTCTAATCTCCATTGTGACTGTCCCCTTCCCGGAGTCCGGCCATTGTGGACCTTCACAAAGCAGTCTGTTACTAGCGGACAGTCCGCGCAAGATATCCGTGATACCAGCGCGCATGCATACGCGTCACATTTAGGGTTTCCTTCAGTGAGCCGTAATGGGTCATTTCTCGTCGTTCATGAGTGCAGATTTGAAGATTGATCGTGTTTGCCTCAAAGAAAAGCACGAGCACGAACCGAGTACCCATGAAGCAACGACATCAGTCTGATTGAACAGTTTTCCTCGGTGAACACTGAAACTGAGTTTTTCCTCCTGAGAAAAAAGACAAACATGACTAATTCACGAAGAAGACAGCCATGCAGGCTTTTTGAAGGTAAAAAAAAAAATGTAAGGCATTCGAGACAATACGCTTCCGAGGACACCTTAAAATCGCACACACTGAGCACAAGTTCAATGCCTTTGTTCCCATGGACGAGAAAATTGTTGCTGGTGTACAGACCTCTCCTGGTCACAGGAAAAGGAAGAGAGAAGGTGTGGTGTGACCACGTGTCCGCCCAACTTCCTTGCCAAATCCATTATGCAAGTTATTGGGAAAGACAGGGGGAAAAAAAGAAGACGATAGAAGAGAGCCGGTGTAATGGTGACATCAAGGAGTGGATACATCCGGGCAATATCACCAGCCTTCTCCGATATTCAGAGATGGAGTAGCTGTCATCATCAATGACCCTCATCTTCCTTTTTTACGTCACCGTAGAATTCGGATCTGAGTGACTGATTGATTGATTGAGTGAGTGAGTGAATGAGTGAATGAGGCTCTCATACTTGCGTTGACACACCCGCCTGTGCTCCTAATTTCGCCTAAAACCCAGGCGTTATAGCAAGAGCAAAACTTAAGTCCAGTCTGTATGTTACAAAGAAGTAAAGTTCACGTTCATTGTTCGCTAGTTACACCACTGTATGATGGTTTGCAAGAATTTGAACAAATGTACAATACGTCTAAAATTAAATATGCAAAAACATATTGCGAACGATTGAAATCACAGTAATGAAACTACTTTCTCAAGCCTAATAAAAGTGGATAATCTTAAATGAAGTTTTTTTTTCCTAGCATTGAATAAGTTGGGATATTACCTGTAATGTAATGAAAACAAAAGCACTCATACATGGACCATCAATCCAAACATGGAATAGTTGAGGAATAAAATCACAGTGTATATGTTTATTGAAGAAGACAAAATACCCCACAAATTTTGGAGCAATGGGATGTTTAACGTCATGTTGATCCCAGATTTGTTATGTTTCTTGCAGATCGATCACAAGCAACCAGAAATATAGATAGTTTCTTTGTATGAGATAATGATCTATGTCACAATTTCCAGCCGCATTTCGAACTTGAAATCCATACTTCTGATCTTGCCCTTGATGCAGAAAGAACAAGCCTCACTCTGTAAGTGGTTTTTACGGCAACATCAGTATGGAACTGTTTACAATAGTATCATGTCCTCCACACTTTTCCTGCGAGCAGAATGAAGATTTTGCAGGAAACTTGAACAAAAATCACTTTTATACCAAGAATACCAACCGTAATAAGAACACACACACACACACACACACACACACACACACTCCAAACGCACGCACGCCACCACGTACGCACTCATGCACGCCCGCACGCACTACGCACTCATGCACACACATGTACGCACACACACACACACACACACACACACACACACAACACACACACACACACACACATTCTCACACACACACGCACACGCACACACACACACACACACACACACACACACAGGGGCGCGCGCGAGTTCACCGCTTCTCCATTCTGAATATGAGCTCATGGAGCCCGATGCTGAGTATTAAACACCAGACGTCTTGAAACAGAAGAACGTAACCCCCCCCACAAAAACTATGAGCCCACAGTCAAAATGAAATAAAAAAAAAGTGACCATGTTCAACACAGAACATTACTTACAGTTCATGTAAAAAATGACCGTCATCAACACAGAACATTACTTACAGTTCAAATAAAAGAAAATATTCTCATGAGATCTTGGCTTGCAGAGGCCGTTTCCTGGATGCTAGAAGTCTAGTTCCATGGCAGTAAAGCCATGAGGGCGCGTTTCTTTGCGACATACCACGGCGAGCAAAGCAAGGCTTTGATCTATCAGGGACCAGAAGCATATGCCATACAGCAGCGCAGGGAATGCGATTCGTGTTGAATGACGATTCTTCTTCCTTAAACTGAAATCTAACCACAGCTTATTGGCAATCATAAGGAGTGTCATTGCCAACACATCTGCAAAATGTAACTAATCATAGTTAGTAAGTGTTAAAAGTAGACATGAGAAATATATCTGGATGTGGATTTTCTCCACTTGCATATTAAGCCGTAGTCATTAATTCGCATCTTCTTTTGACCCCCTGCCCCACCTTCCCTTCCTTCCAAGAATAATGTTAAGATAACCTTAGGCTGTGTTTTTCCGTTACATGTTACACGTCTGTCCATAAAATGTTACGAGTTGCCCATAAAATGTTACAAGTTGCCCATAAAACATTTCAAGTCTGCGACGTGTTGTGCGACGTCAATCACTTTTTTGACGTCAGCACCAGCACAAATCTTCAGGAAAACTTCAAACTGAACTGAATCTGGATCCAGATTCGGACATCCTGGTAGTGAGCTAAAAGGTCAATGTAGAGTCAGGAAAGCGGTGAAGATATAGCCGGAAAGAGGTCCATACATAGTCAGAAAAAAGTCCATGAAATCCGCTGTCACTCTCCTCGCCTGCAAGGTGCCTAGCCTATTGAGCCGATGAGAAACGCAGCACAAGTTTCCTTTTCAATCATTCAGTTCACCAAAGAGTTTTTCCCTTTTTTTTCTCCTCAGAGTTGCCTTTCTTCTTCGCTCAACGGAAACAAGTTTGTTCCATTCAAATGTCCAACTTTCAAGCCTCGCTACCACGAAAAACAAAGAAACAAAGAAAATGGAAACATTTGTGAAATGGTTATTCACACTTCAAGTCAAAGACTGTCGCTGTCGATTCAACGCAAAGCAGCAGTCATTGTAGAACGGTTTTTAGGCCAGCAAGATGCAGAAGTCCTCATGGGGAGGTGGGTGAGGGGAAGGGGGAGGGGTGGGGGTGGGGTGGGGGGGGGGGGGTGGAGGGGGACTGATGGAACAGCAGTTATATGTAACATAGATCTGCATAACAACATAAGAGAGAGAGAGACAAGCAACCGTAAACTGAGCTTTCAACCCCACTGAAAAATGAAAGAAAACTTGCCCCTGCCCCCCCCCCCCCCCCCCCATCCCAACACACACTCGTTCAGCCTTCCCCCATCCAAAAATCAATAAATAAAGAAATTAATTTTAAAAAGACAAAGCACAAAACAAAACAAAGAGGAAGAAGAAAACGGTATCTTTCGATCACAAATAAATTTTTTCACAAATAAAAGAAGAAAAGAAAAAGAAAAAAAGGAAAGGGAAAAAAAAGTGGAAAAAAAGAAAGACAGAAAGGAAAAAAAAAGAAACGAAGACAGAAGAAAGAACAGAATGAAAGAAAGAAAACAGCACACAATTTCATATCACAAACACACTTTAGGAGAAGAAGAGAGAGGCAGATAGAGGGAAAAGAAGAGAGAGAGAGAGAGAGAGAGAGAGAGAGAGAGAGAGAGAATGGAGAGAGAAGAGAAGACACACACACACACACACACACACACACACCACACACACACACACACACACACACACACACACACACATACAGAGAGAGAGAGAGAGAGAGAGAGAGAGAGATCACAGAGAGAGAGATATAGAGAGAGAGAGAGAGAGGAGAGAGGAGAGATAGAGAGAGAGAGAGAGAGAGAGAGAAAACAGAGATAGAGACAGAGAGAGACACACATAGACGGAAGGATAACCATAACCCCCCCTCTCCCCCCCTCCCTCTCCCCCTCCCCACCCCCAACCCCCACCCCATCCCCCCCCAAAAGAAAAAAAAACAAACGTCTCCATCACACTAAGGTGGCCAGTTTCATTTTTCTGGGCGCCGGACCCTCCTTGCTCCTCCTGCAGCAGGGTAGCAGCTGAGGTGTTGGCGTTGGCGCTGGTGACGCTGGGAGGCAGTGGAGGCAGTGGAGGTGGAGGAGGAGGGGGTGGTGCTGCTGCTGGAGGCGGCTGAACGTGGCAGGGCGTGAGCGGCAACTTGCTGGGGCGCTCCCTCAGCAGGGCATGGTGGGTCTCATAGACGGGCAGCCGGTCGTCTGCACGCGTCTTCTCCACGCGCCA
>JADBJO010027746.1:15000-20955 GCA_016801955.1 Conus betulinus
TTGAGGCCAGGTGAGGGGTGTGGTTAAGATGATTTGTGGATACGCAGGTGGCTGATCAAGCCGACGTGTGCACGAAATGCGTGGTGACGGCTTTGGACAGGGAATGTGGGAGATCTGCTCTTGACTGTTGGTGCAGGCTTTCCTTGCCTGTGTCTTTTTGTTGCGCTGCAGCTGTCCTCCTTTCTTCATATGAATTGGCACCTTTGTGGATAGAGCAGCGCGGATGGAGCAGCGCCATCTAGCTCGATCCATAGCAGTTTGTTCCCATGTGTCCGGGCTGATGTTAAACGCTTTCAAGGATGTTTAAGAGTGTCTTTAAAGCGTTTCTTCTGACCTCCATGAGAATGCACTCTTTGTTGCAGCTCACCGTAGAAGAGTCTCTTGGGTAGCTGGTGGTCTGGCATGCGAGCTACATGACCTGCCCATCAGAGCCGAGACAGCATGAGGATGGTGTGGATGCTCAGAAGGTCTGCATGGTCGAGCACCTCTGTGTCTGAGATTTTGTCCTGCCATTTCATGTTTAAGAATCTTCTGAGGCAGGTTGTGTCATCAGGGCACCACGCTGAAGAACTAGTCATCCAATCCCTCCAGCTCTGATGGTTGTATGCAAGGGCCTGGGTCTCTTCACATGGTTTCCCTGTCCTCTCTGCAGTGTTATCACACATCTTTTTCCCCCATGCCTTTCCCCCTGTCTTCCTCCCTCAGCAGTTCCATAGAGCATTGTTCAAGTAAGGCCACTGGATCGTAATACATGGTCTTACCAACGTGGTTTTCTCTTCTAAACTAATGTTCAACCGATGTGAACAGATCTTTATGATATGTGGGGTGGCAGCACAAAATAAGAAAAGGTTTTTTTTTTTTTTGTCTCTAACCCGAAATGACCACATGTATCCTGCTGAAATTGAACATGAAGTTGATCTCATAAACGAAAAAAAAAAAGTTGAATAAGAGACAAGGTTGTTAAGACTTCGTCTTTTTTCATCTCTCATGGTAAGGTAGCCTGGAGGGAGGAGATGTGGAGAGAGAGAGAGAGAGAGAGAGAGAGAGAGAGAGAGAGAGAGAGAGAGAGAGAGAGAGAGAGAGAGAGAGAGAGAGAGAGAGAGAGAGGAAGAGAGAATTTGGGGGGTAAGGGGGGGGGGGGGGGGGGGATTAAAAGAAGGGAAAAAACGAAGGGTAGGAAGATGGTAAGAGGAAAAATCTGTGGAGGGGGATGGGGGAAGAGGATGGAGGCGGGGGATGGTGAGGGGAGAGGATCACTGACAGCTTTGGAATCCATTAGGAACCGTAGCCTCTAAACGTGTGATGGCAGCGGATTTCCACACGGTTTTCTGTAGAGTCCACCATCAGAGTTTTGCCAGTCTACAACTTATACATCAGACGAGACTGACGCAATGGCTGGTTTCAGTATGGGAGCATGGCATGGTTTCAGGTATTGAGCATTCATCCGTCCGATCAGTGTGCTTCCTTGGTATTGACAGAAACATCCCTTCTCCCAGAGGAAAGTGCCCCCCCCCCCCCCCCCCCCCCCCCACACACACACACACAAAACTTTACATCTCTGTACCTTTCTGTCTTTCACATTTTTTTTTCTGATTTTTTTTTCTGTATTGGATTATTTTGTTTATTCAAATGACAGCACGTTTGGCGGGTTGACGTTTTATATGGCGTTCAGCCCGTGAATATCTATCCATCCATCCATCCATCCATCCATCTATCCATCCATCCATCCATCCATCCATCCACCCACTCACGAACTTGTCCATCCATCTATCTATCTATCTATCTATCTATCCATCTATCCACCCATCTATCTATCTATATCTATCTATCTATCTATCTATCCATGCATCCATCCATCCACCCACCCATCCACTTACGCAGCTATCCATTCGTATATCTATCAATCTATCTAGCTATCCATCCATCCATCTAAACCTTTGTTCATTCTACGTTCCATCCAGAGAGAAGAAGAAGAATTACACAAGCATGCACAAAAATGTATTACAATCGAAAAAAAAAAATCATTTAAGTACACCTGTACCCATACTGAATCATTTACAACAACAACAAAAAGAAGCAACAGACGTACAGACATATGATGCACAGTCATACACTCACAATCAAAATATATGCATCGCCAATGCGCACATGCCTTTAAACACAGGCAGATTCCATCCCCTGCATCCTTTACCGCAGACCTGAGGATTTACCACCACACCATCGAAAGAGAGACAAGGATGATTCTGTGAAAAATAATGATCATAACCACAACATCAATAAAATGATAAACCTCTCTCTCTCCTCTCTCTCTCTCTCTCTCTCTCTCTCTCTCTAACCACCTGTCAACCTGACTCTTTATCTCCTATCTGTTGCGCTATGTATCAATTCATCTTTATGTCGTTGTTATATGCATGTATGTACGTATGTACGTATGTATGTATGTATGTATGCATGTATGTATGTATGTATGTATGTATGCATGCATACATGCATGCATGTATGCATGTATGTACAGTACCCTCCAAAAATGTCTGTGTACGTATTCATCTATGCTTCGTCGATCTTTCTGGCAGTTTGTCCGTCTATCTGTCTGTCTGTCAGTTTTTGTCTGTCTGTCTGTCTGTCTACCCTCCTGCCTGCCTGTATGCCTGCCTGTCTGTTTGTCTGTCTGTGTATCTCTTTGTCTATCCGCCTGTCTAACTGTCTGTCTGCCTGCCTGTCTGTCTGTTTGTTTATCTGTTGAATTATACGCATGTTGTCTATTTGTTTTAATTGCTCTCTCTCTCTCTCTCTCTCTCTCTCTCTCTCTCTCTCTCTCTCTCTCTCTCTACCTTTGGATACTTTATTTTCCTGTAAGATAATTGGGTGTTGCTATGGAGTTCTGTTCTTTTTCTTTTCCTTTTTTGTCTTTTGCAGCTAGAATCTGCTCGTAGCTCCATTGACATATAAACATATGACGATGAATTGTGTGGGACATGAACAATAGCAGGAAAGTTAAATTCTTTTTTGTGCATGGGTCTTGGAATGGGGATTGAGGAGGCAGGATGCTAGAGGAGAAGAGGATGGACGGGAGGAGGAGGAGGTGGGAGTGGCTCTAGAGAGCCCGGATGCGTTTCACGTATGGATTGATTGGCTGCTTATCTTTTGGCCTTTCGTGTTTTCTTTCAGTCTTGTTTATTTGCTTGTATGTATCGACACGTGTTTTGACTCTAGAGGGTTGGATGAACGCGCACACACACACACACACACACACACACACACACACACACACACACACACACACACACAAAATTCATGCTTAATTACCGTCATTGAAGAAAAAACCTTTGTTCTTTCGTTCTCTCTCTCTCTCTCTCTCTCTCTCTCTCTCTCTCTCTCTCTCTCTCTCTCATCTCTCTCTCTCTCCTCTCTCTCTCTCTCTCTCTTGTTTGTCACCTGGACAGGCAGTCTGAACGTCTCTGACTCTTGTTTGTTTGCCGATCCGTCTGTCTGTCCACATCTCTCTCTCTCTCTCTCTCTCTCTCTCTCTCTCTCTCTCTCTCTCTCTCTCTCTCTCTCTGTCTCTCTCTCTCTCTCCCCTCTCTTCCCTACCTCTCCATCGTCCCTCTCTCCTTTCTCTACTATGTATGTATGTATGTATGTATGTATGTATGTATGTATGTATGTATGTATGTATGTATGTAAGTATGTATGCATGTGTGTATGTGTGTATGTACGTACGTGTGTATGTATGTATGTATGTATGTATGTATGTATGTGTATGTATGTATGTATGTATGTATGTATGTATGTATGTATGTATGTATGTATGTATTCACGCATGTATATCTATATGTATGCATATGGTATGTCTGTCTGTCTGTCTGTATGTATGTATGTATGTATGTATGCATTCATGCATGTATATCTATACGTATGCATATGGCATGCATGTATGTATGTATGTATGCATGCATGCATGTATGTATGTATGAATGCATGTATGTATGTATGTACGTACGTACGTACCCCGTGTATATGTATGTATGTATGTATGCATGCATACATGCATGCATGAATGTATGTATGCATGCATGTATGTATGTATCCACGCATGTATGCATGTATGTATGTATGTATGTATGTATGTATGTATGTATGTATGTATGTATGTGTGCATTCATGCATGTATATCTATACGTATGCATATGGTAATGTATGTATGTATGTATGTATGTATGTATGTATGTATTGTATGTATGTATGTATGCATGCATGCATGTATGTACATATGTATGTATATGATATGCAAGCATGCAAGCATGTGTTTGCCTATCTGTCTTTCTGTCCGCCTGTTGGCACAAGGCTGTTCCTTTAAATCCTTGCGGCAATGACCGGAGTGACATAATATCACTGCCAGACATGATTTATCGTCGGCATGGGCAGCACGTATCGAACAGGCGACGAGAGGTCGTGCAGCTGGGTCAGTCAGCAGAAAGGATCCATGGTGCGTGGAGCAGGGAGAGGTTCTTTGTCCACTTCTCTGTCTGTCTGTCTGTCTGTCTGTCTGTCTCTCTCTCTCTCTCTCTCTCGTCTCTCTCTCTCTCTCTCTCTCTCTCTCTCTCTCTCTCTCTCTCTCTCTCTCATTTAAAGCCCTTACGTACATCTACAACTTGTGCATCTCAAAAAACAAAATTCCAAAGGCATTTAAAGTTGCAAAAATTATTCCCTTATATAAATCAGGAGACCATTCAGAGCCTTCTAATTACAGGCCTATTTCTCTATTACCTGTCTTGTCTAAACCCTTAGAAAATCACATTAAAAAGTCTATTCTCCATCATTTTAATTTTTACAATCTTTTTCATCCGAACCAGTCAGGTTTCAGAGCAAACTTCTCATGCCATACTGCGTTGACATCCTTAGTTGACAAATGGTTGATTAATATCAACAATGACAAAATCACTGGTGCTCTCTTTGTTGATTTCACTAAAGCCTTTGATGTACTTGACCATGCACTCCTAAAAAAACTTAAGGTCTATCGTTTGTCTACTGATTCATTAGAACTCATGTCATCTTTCCTACAGCTCTTCAGGAAAATCTTAACCACTTAGCCGACTGGTCTGAACTAAATCACATGTGTGTCCACATCCACAGAAAACGAAATTCATGCTTATAACAACTCGACAAAAACGTCAAAATCTTCCTGATCATTTATCTGTTCTTTACTTAAATGACAAAAAGATTGAAGAAACAAATAGCCATAAAGTTCTTGGAGTTGTCATAGATAATAATTTGTCATGGTCAGATCATATTACAAGGATATGTAACATTATTTCTAAAAAGATCTATCAACTCTCTAAAGTGAAAAAATTCTTGAATCTACAGTCGAAAAATGTTCTTCTGTGCTTACATTGAATCTTACATAAATTATGTTCAACTGTTTGGGATTCAGCAAGCAAATAATATCATGAAACCTCTAGTAAGTCTGCATAGACGGGCCTTGAAATTGGTTCTTTTAAAGCCGTCGACTCTGTTAGCGTCTGATTATAAGGTATTGAATATTTTGCCATTAAAAATGAAATTAGAGTATAACAAAGCTGTTTTCATGTTCAAAATATTGTCCGGAAGAGTACCACACTCCCTTACTAATATGTTTCCACAAAGAGTAATAACCATTCGTCTAGGATAGTACCACCGCGTCCCAGAATTGATCTTTTTAAAAACTAGTCTGATTTACTCCGGGAGTTGTTTGTGGAATGCCATTATTAATAAAAATCGACGTTAATATCAGTCTCAACATGTTCAAAGAAAGGTATCACTCGTTATTATTAACTGAATTAGAAAACAAAATTTCACTCTTCTTTTCTCTTGTTGTTTTTGTGTGGGGGGGGGGGGGGGGGGGGGGGGGGGGGGGGTGGTGGTGTGTTGTTTTGCTGCAATGGGTATTCTGGTGTTTTCAGCTCATTCTTCTTTATT
>JADBJO010027747.1:0-2500 GCA_016801955.1 Conus betulinus
TAATTTCCCTGAAGAAAGAACAAAGGGGTCGAAAACGCGTCGTGTTTTGTCTTGTCATTTGTTTGTCCCTTTGTCCTGTGAAATAGTAATTATTTCCTTCTTTTTGATTAGCTCATCGGAGCTTCAAAACCCGCGACCCCAGTATCACCATGATCATCAGTCCGGCCCTCTATCCAACCGAGCTAGTCTGGCCTGAGAATAGTAGTCACATCCCTTTGACATATGAAACTAAACCAGAACGTGAAGAGAGAGAGAGAAAAAAACAACAATAACAACATAGTAGCGCCACAAAATACACGTCAAGACCCATGCTGGCCAATAGTGCCCATTGGAGAGCCAGGGCCAGCTTGGGCAGTGTGTGCAGTCTCATTGCCCAAGCGCTTGCTTATCACAACAAACTGGCGCCACAACAAGAACAAGAAGGGGGGAATGGGGGGTTGGGTGTTGGTGGGGTGTGTGGAAGACTGCAGAACGAAGAGGGGGCTGCGGACGATAGTAAAGACAAACATTCTCATGTGTATATCCTTGTTAAATGAACACAATAAGAACGTCTCCTGACAGTAAATATGCTCGAACAGCCCAAAGCTCCTGCAGAGCACAGATGTTATTTTCGTGACAGAATTCTCTGTCTGTCTGTCTGTCTGTCTGTCTGTCTGACTGTCTCTATTTTGGTTTCTCTCTCCGTCTTTTTCTCTGTCTGTCTCTGTCTCTGTCTGTCTGTCTGTCTGTCTCTCCCCCTTCTCTCTCCCTCCCCTTCGATTCCTTCTTCCTGTTTTTTTGTTGTTGTTGCTAATTTGATGGCTGTTTTGTACGATTCTTTTTTTTCTTTTTTTTTTTTCTTTTTTTTTTTTTTTTTTTTACAAAACTACACCTTAGGTGATGATATCAAAAATATGTATGCTTCTTTTCTTTTCTTTGTTAGTTTGTTTCAGTTTTCCTTCTTTTTCTACAGTTTATTCTAGCTTAAAAGTTGAAGCCTTTGCTTAAGTACGTTATATACGGACAGCGAGTGCTTGGTTTTATCTACTGTGTCTACTTTATTCATATCTTACTACTTTTCTTCTTGCATTTTTGTTCTGAATTGCCTATTGTTTTTATAGCACACACACACACACACACACACACACACACACACACACACACGCACCCCCCCACCCCCCCGACACACACACACACACACACACACACACACACACACACACACACACACACCACACACTTCTTCATGTGTCTACTTTATTCATATTTTACCACTCTTCTGCTAGCATGTTTGTTCCGAATTGCCAGCATTCAATCAAAGAATCTTGGCGAACATAGGCATACAAGTGCAGTCGGCCTGTTGTCACTCTAAGCAGACCAGAAGCACCAGCTAGTGCTTTGCTGGTTAATGATATGAACACCTCGTGATGAAAACTGATCTCACGGATCCAAGACACCTGGCTTTGCAAAGGCTGCAAGTGTTCAAAGGTTCAAACGATGATCAAGGCTGGCACGGAGATCACAGCCAGAAGATGACGGGGTGATGATGATGATGATGATTATAATTTGCTTAGGTCAGATGTGATCGCTGTTTCTGGTATGTAGCATCATTGCCGCTTCTGCTGTTTTCCAGACATCACTGGGTGGGGTAGCGTGATGTAATACATGGCACACACGCAAGTACACGACGCACGCAGCACGCGCGCACGCACTCGAGCCTTCACACACACACACACACACACACACACACACACCACACACACACACACACGCATCTCGTTGTGTGTGCGTGTAACAGAGAGAGAGAGAGAGAGAGTTGGCGAATAGCAGGAACGAAAGTCCATAATCCCTTCAGTAACCAACGCATTGATTTAATCCATCCGTGAAACTGAAGTGGAATTCAGCCAAGCGGCCCAATCATTCCTTTGCCATGATTCTGAGAGCACCAGGGCCCGGCCACCAATCAGCAAGCCAAACGCAGTTGTGAAAACTGCGCATTATGGTACGTCATACGCATGACCGGATTAAGATGGGAAATACCAGCCTAGTGCGTCATTTCCGCATCTGTGAACGGTTGATTCCGCTTTTTCGTAACAAAGTGACAATAACCATTGTGAAAGCATCCACAGAGACACACTTCCATGTGCATGTGCTGATCTTCCTACATATTCTCTCTCCACAGTCTCGTTCCAGATCCCTCCGCCTCTTTCACCCTATCCCCCCTTCTCTCCCCCCCCCCCCCCCCCCCCCACACACACACACACACAGCTACCAGTAATGGAAATATAAGTAGAAAGAAATAAACCTTTGCAACATTACATGCACGCACGCGCGCTCACACACACACACACACACACACACACACACACACACACACACACACACACACACACACGCGCGCGCGCAATAATATATACATATTAAGATGCAAGTAGCATCGGTTCCTGAAGAAGCCTTTTGGCGAAAGCTTGGATAAAAAAAAAAAAGAACTCTGTGGGCGGTGTTGACAACTTATTGTTTA
>JADBJO010027747.1:10000-12500 GCA_016801955.1 Conus betulinus
TAGCAGTAGTAATATGTAGATAATGACCGTATTCAAAAGGGGAAAGAGATCTCCTCAGACCTAACATTATACCTTTGAGCTGGACAGTTTTCTTTGCTTGGGAGAGGAGTTTGAAACCGAGCATTATAATCCGCGCGATGGCGCAGTAGGAATTAACAGTATGGGATTAACGGGTAGGGAGGTGGTGGATTCAAGTCTCACCAGAAGCCTGCACTCGTGAGCTTTTTCAGCCCGGATTGATTTGAGCCTAAAGTTGAATATGCTATGGGCTCGAATGGAAACCCTGGACCCACAGCGTCGAGTCATCCACGTAATGGATGCGTCTCTGAGAGTCTTCCTCCAATTTCCTGTGTTGACGCCGAGAGTATGAAAGGAAGCACGGAGTGCGGTCCTTTCATGCAGTCTTAGATGATCATAGAACTCGAGAGAAACTGCGGGATGCTCACGGCTGTCGCTTGACGGTGGCGTTTTTCGTCCGTGGGCTCTGCAGTCATGACATATGGGCTGGCACACCCGTGGGGACGCTCCCGTGAAGGCTCTATCGTGTCTCATCCAGTGGCTTTTAACCATGGCATCTGCCAGGGAGCAATGATGTCCCTCGACGTTTTAATGGAATGCCCTGTGCGTGCCTGCAGCTATGTGAACATGCCCAGGCTTCCAAGGGTGGTGCAGGATTGCTACCGGCTGGTTTGCTCGGAAGTTGAGGAAGTATTTCTCTGCGTCCCGCCAACATCTTTGGGTGTATCTTTTTCCCTTGATAATAGAACTCCACAGCATCACATCAATCATTCTTCTCCTCACTGGTGATCATAACAATGTCACATTTCCTCTTCACGTGTGCATATCTTCTTGATTGATTGTTTGAGAGAGAGAGAGAGAGAGAGAGAGAGAGAGAGAGAGAAGAGAGAGAGAGAGAGGGAGAGAGAGAGAGAGAGAGAGAGAGAGACTCAAGACTCAAGACTCAAAAACTTTATTACTCAAGGATAAAGATTTTAGGCAATGCCTATTCTTCCAATCTGTCCTTGCTATTCTACAAACATTCAACTAGACAAACTGCACATACTAATAAGAGAGAGAGAGAGAGAGAGAGAGAGAGAGAGAGAGAGAGAGAGAGAGAGAGAAAAGAAGAAGTGAGTTTGTGACAAGATCGCCAGCATCGCCAAGCTCATGGGCACTGTCGTTGGATGGGACGTGATGGTGTCCCCTAGAGGAGGACGCTCAAAATTCTACTGGCTCCGTGACTAAACAGTTATCGGTGTCAGCAGGTGCAGTGGTCAGTTGCCTGAATACCGAACCAAACTGACAAGGCAGTGGGTGCAGAGTCTCCTCTGGTGGGGGTTGCCTCAGTTCGATCTGATATTGATCGCTCTTTTTGTTGACATTGGTGCCGGGATTCAGACTGGACAAGACTGGATGTGGGTGTTTGTGAAGGAGGCGGGTTGAGTGAGAGTGGGTGTACAGTGACACCGCAGAACATTCGAAAATGGGGGTAACAGGTAAAAAAAAGGAAACATTGCTGTTTTGTCATCTTCATGAACACACTCGGAGTCTCCTCTCACGTCAGATACTTGAGTAATGCTAGCTTTTATATGATTAGTTCTTTAGCCCCATCATCTGTCATGTGTGTATGTGTGTGTGTGTGTGTGTGTGTGTGTGTGTGTGTGTGTGTGTGTGTGTGTGTGTGTGTGTGATCATAATAGGTGTGATCTCTCTCTCTCTCTCTCTCTCTCTCTCTCTCTCTCTCTCTCTCTCTGTTTCTGCCTCTGTCTCTCTCTCTCTGTCTCTGTCAACACCCTCCTCTCTCTCACTCTCCCTCTCTCTCTCGTCAGAGGGTGGCATCACGTATGCTCACCGTAACCAGTAGCAGCTGTGCGAAAGTCGCTCTGGCTTTCCAATTACTTTAGTCGTGGACACGGGGATTGACCGCAGCAGGAAAAAAAGGGCGGGTGGAGGGGGAGAGGAGGACGGAAAGTGAGATGAGGGATGAGGGAGGGAGGGAGGGGAGGGAAGGAAGGGGAACCGTAGGAAGGACGGTCACAGCAACACGAAGGATCAGTAGGGAAGGACAGAGTAGGGTGGAAGCAAAACAGAAGGACAGAGTAGGGTGGAAGCAACAGAAGGACAGAGTAGGGTGGAAGCAACAGAAGGACAGAGTAGGGTGGAAAGCAACAGAAGGACCAGAGTAGGATGGAAGCAACAGAAGGCCAGAGTAGGGTGGAAGCAAACAGAAGGACAGAGTAGGGTGGAAGCAAACAGAAGGACAGAGAGTAGGATGGAAGCAACAGAAGGACAGAGTAGGGTGGAAGCAACAGAAGGACAGAGTAGGATGGAAGCAACAGAAGGACAGAGTAGGACGGAAGCAACAGAAGGACAGAGTAGGGTGGACGCAAACGCATAATAGAAAAGAAGATGATCACATACTCTTCTTCAGGTTCTTCAAAGTTGCTTTGATGTTGGCACGTGGTCATTGCACGTGAATCATCAGGGGACATTGCTAGGC
>JADBJO010027748.1:0-20950 GCA_016801955.1 Conus betulinus
GTACATTCTCCAAATTGTGACTCGATTGAAATGCAGTGGTTCCTCTGACTGGGTGTTTTTCTGTCCAGTTGATACTGATTGATCTTTTTTTTGTTATTCTGGTTTCGGGTGGGGTGGTGGTGGTGGAGGGGGGTGGGGGCTGTGACAGGACACTCCTCGGTGTGGGTGTGGGGAAGAGCCAGAATAAGCACATGTGAAAACACCAGTGAGTTGACCAGAGAAAAATTAACAACTACAACCACCATAACATCATCAATTTCTTTTAAAAAAAAATAAAAGAAAAAAAAAGAAAGAAAAAGAAAGAAAAGCAAGAAAGAAAAAACAAGAAAAAAGGGAAAAAATTTACGCCCACACTTAAGATACAGTGTGTGTGTGTGTGTGGTTGTGTGTGTGTGTGTGTGTGTGTGTGTGTGTGTGTGTGTGTGTGTGTGTTTTGTGGGTGTGTGTGTAGGTGCGTGCGTGCGTGTTGTGTGTGTGTTGTTGTGTGTGTGTGTGTGTGTGTTGTGTGTGTGTGTTTGTGTGTGTGTAGGTGTGTGTGTACGTAGGTGTGTGTAGGTGCGTGCGTGCGTGTGGTGTGTGTGTGTGTGTGTGTGTGTGTGTGTGTGTGTGTGTGTGTGTGTGTGTACTGCGTGCGGGTGTGCGTGCGTGCGTGCGTGCGTGTGTGTATGCGTGCTTGAGTGCGTGCGTGTGTGCGAGTGTACATGCGTGCTCGAATGTGTGTGGTGTGTGTGCGAGCGTGCGTACGTGCGTGTGTGTGTGTGTGTGTTCAAGCGTTTGTGTGTTTTTTGCTTGGGTTTTCTGTTCTGTGTTTGAACACCGTATGTGTACATGCACGCATAAATGTGAGTGTATGTGTGCGTCCACGTGTGTGCACGTGCATATATGCGTGCGTTGCCTGCATATGCCATATCCAAGCTACACAACAATATAAACACTTTTCCTTCAAATAACGGTAAACTGATATTGAGATTGGTATAGGTAGTTGGGATGCCTTATTGTGATACCAACAACACCCAAAACGCTGTAAAATGACACTACTGAGATAAAATTATAAAAGGCGACGTTTAAAAAATGGTGGATTTGGATGCCCCCTCCTCCCCCCTGCCCACCCCCAGCCCCTTTTTTTTTTCTCCTTCAAATATTGGTATCTACGCTCACATGAGGACACTTGCTGACCGATGACCTGCCTGACCACTCGTCTGTCGGACCGACCAGAGATCTCATGTGCTGTGACTTTTTGAGATGAACGGGTCTATGGAATAATTTTTGTCATGCGAAGAGGAACACCGCGCTATGTCATTGTGAGCAAACCAGGAAGGGAGACTACCCATGATTGGAACCACACCACGCTATGTCAATGTCAGCGGTCCCGGGAAGGGAGACAAACCATGATTGGAACCACACCACGCTATGTCAATGTGAGTGGTCCAGGGAAGGAAGACAACTCATGATTGCAACCACACCACGCTATGTCAATGTGAGCAAACCAGGAAGGGAGACTACCCATGATTGGAACCACACCGCGCTATGTCAATGTGAGTGGTCCAGGGAAGGGAGACGACCCGTGATTGGAACCACAACCGCGCAATGTCAATGTCAGTGGTTCAGGGAAGGAAGACAACTCATGATTGGAACCACACAGCGCTATGTCCATGTGAGCGGTCCAGGGTAGGGAGACAACCTATGATTGGAACCACACCACGCTATGTCGTGTGGCGTGTGAGCGGTCCAGGAAGGGAGAGAACTCATGACTGAAACCACACCGTGCTATGTCAATGTGAGTGGTCCATGGAAGGGAGACAACCCATGATTGGAACCATACCACGCTAATTCAATGTGAGTGGTCCAGGGAAGGGAGAGACAACCTGTGATTGGTAACCACAACCGCACTATGTCACATGTCAGCGGTCCAGGGAAGGAGACAACCCGTGATTGGAACCACACCGCGCTATGTCAATGTCAGTGGTCCAGGGAAGGGAGACGACCCGTGATTGGAACCACACCGCGCTATGTCGATATGAGTGGTCCAGCAAAGGGAGACAACCCGTGATTGGAACCACACCACGCTATGTCAATGTAAGTGGTCAGGGAAGGGAGACAACCCTGATTGGAACCACACCATGCTATGTCAATGTGACTGGTCAGGGAAGGGAGACAACCCATGATTGGACCCACACCGCGCTATGACAATGTCAGTGGTCCATGAAGGAGACAACCCATGATTAGAACCACACCGCGCTATGTCAGTGTGAGTGGTCCAGGAAGGGAGACTACACATGCTTGGAACCACACCACGCTATGTCAATGTGAGTAGTCATGGAAGGGAGACAACCCATGATTAGAACCGCTAACCGCGCTATGTCAAAGTGAGTGGTCCAGGAAGGGAGACTACACATGATTGGAACCACACCACGCTATGTCAATGTGAGTGGTCAGGGAAGGGAGACACCCGTGATTTGAGCCCCACACCGCGCTATGTCAGTGCGCGTGGTCAGGGAAGGTAGACAACCCATGATTGAAACCACACCATGCTATGTCAGTGTGAGTGGTTCAGGGAAGGGAGACAACCCGTGATTGGAACCACATCGCGCTATGCCAATGTGAGTGGTTCAGGGAAGGGAGACAACCCATGATTGGAACCATATCGCGCTATGTCAGTGTGAGTGGTCCAGGAAAGGGAGACAACCCATGTTTGGAACCACACCGCGCTATGTCAGTGTGAAAAGTCCAGGACGGGAGACAACCCATGAATTGGAAACCACACCACGCTATGTCAATGTGAGTGGTCCAGGGAAGGGAGACAACCCGTGATTGGAACCACACAACGCTATGTCAATGTGAGTGGTCCAGGGAAGGGAGACAACCCCATGATTGCAACCACACCGCGCTATGTCAATGTGAGTGGTCCAGGGAAGGGAGACGACCCGTGATAGGAACCAGATCGCGCAATGTCAGTGTGAGTGGTCCAGCAAAGGAAGACAACCTATGTTTGGAACCACACCCGCGCTATGCCAATGTCAGTGGTCCAGGGAAGGAAGACAACTCATGATTGGAACCACACCGCGTTATGTCAATGTTAGCGGTCCAGGGAAGGGAGACAACCCATGATTGGAACCACACCATGCTATGTCAATGTGAGTGGTTCAGGGAAGGGAGACAACCCATGATTGGAACCAGATCGCGCTATGTCAATTGAGTGTGTCCGGGAAGGGAGAGAACCCATGATTGGAACCACTCACAGTGCATCCTATTGGCTGCTGCAAAAGGTGTCCATGAGATGGAGGGAGAGGGAGGGAGGGGGAGGGTAGACAGAAACACAGAGAGAGAGAGAGAGAGAGAGAGAGAGAGAGAGAGAGAGAGAGAGAGGAAGGTGGAGGTAAAAAAGGTGGGGAGGGGGGGAGAGAAACAGGCAGAGAGAGGTGGGAGGAGGGAGGGGAGGGAGGGAGGGAAAGAGCGACAAAGAGAGAGAGAGAGAGAGAGAGAGAGAGAGAGAGAGAGAGAGATAGAGAGAGAGAAAGTGGGAAGAGAGAGAGAGAGAGAGAGAGAGAGAGAGAGAGAGAGAGACAGACAGACAGACAGACAGACAGACAGACCGATCGACCGACCGACCGACCGACCGACAGACAGACAGGAGTCTTGATTATAAGACAGCAAAAAGCTGGCGGTGGGGAAGATGGAGAGGGGTAGGGGATTTCGAGTGGGGGCGGGGTGGGGGGGGGGGGGTGGGGGGGGGTGGGGGGGGAAGGGGGATGATGATGAGGAAGGGGGTATGGGGCGAAGAAATAGTTCAAACAGATGAGCAGTAATCATATTTAAGATGCTGTCACGACACTGAGCACGACACGTGCAACATATGGTATGCATAGTAATGGTTAAAACACGAAGAAAGATGGGAAATACGCACTCTGAAACTTCAGGCCGACGATCTTTCTCTTACCTGGCACCTGCTCTGTGGATGGTCTGCCTTCTTCTCTGCGTAGCATGAACTCTTTAAAGACTCTTAAAACCTCCCTAAAGACACATCTTTTTCCCTCGGCTGATTAACGATATTCACTTATCTCTGTGCGCCAATCTGCTTGTTTTGACGCGCTCGTGTGCCTGTCTGCTTGTATGTGTGTGTATGTGTGTGTGTATGTGTGTGTGTGTGTGTGTGTGTGTGTGTGTGTGTGTGTGTGTGTGTGCGTGGCGCGTGCTGTCTGTCTGTCTGTCTCTTCGTTCTTCCCTCTCTGCTGGCCGCTCCCCCCCCTCTCTCTCTCTCTCTCTCTCTCTCTCTCTCTCCCTCTCGCTCTCTCTCCTCTCTCTCTCTCTCTCGGCTCTCGTCTCGTGTGTGTGTGTGTGTGCGCGCGCGCGGCGCGTGCTGTTTGTCTGTCTGTCTGTCTGTCTGTCTCTTTGTTCTTCCCTCTCTGCCGCTCGTCCCCCCCCCCCCCCCCTCTCTCTCTCTCTCTCTGTGAGTGAGTAAGAGAGATAGAGAGAGAGAGATAGAGAGAGAGAGAGAGACAGACAGACAGACAGACAGTCAGACAGATAGACAAACAGAGAGAGAGAGAGAGAGACAGAGAGACAGACAGACAGACAGTCCGACAGATAGACAACATAGAGAAGAGAGAGAGAGAGAGAGAGACAGACAGACAACAGACAGACAGTCAGACAGATAGACAAACAGAGAGAGAGAGAGAGAGAGAGAGAGAAGCGGGGAGAGAGGAGAGGGAGAGAGGAGAGAGACAAGACATAATGAACACAAAAGTATGATTGAACAAAATGTCAACATGACATAAAATACGTACACAATAATGCATTGATATAATGCCCTATAAAAAAAAAAAAAAAAAAAAAAAAAAAAGCAGTGTATATAATGAATAGCCAGAGAGAGAGAGAGAGAGAGAGAGAGAGAGAGAGAGAGAGAGAGAGAGAGAGAGAGGAGGAAGAAAGAGATAGAGTGGAGAGAGAAAGAGAGAGACAGACAGACTCTCTCTGTGAGAGAGAGAGAGAGAGAGAGAGAGAGAGAGAGAGAGAGAGAGGAAGAAAGAGATAGAGTGGAGAGAGAAAGAGAGAGGCAGACAGACTCTCTGTGTGTGTGTGTGAGAGAGAGAGAGAGAGAGAGAGAGAGAGAGAGAGAGAGAGAGAGAAAACAAGA
Organism: Conus betulinus; assembly: GCA_016801955.1. Classification (NCBI taxonomy): domain Eukaryota; kingdom Metazoa; phylum Mollusca; class Gastropoda; order Neogastropoda; family Conidae; genus Conus; species Conus betulinus. The sequence continues at coordinate 5,135 of JADBJO010027748.1, forward strand.
AAGAAAGAGATAGAGTGGACAGAGAAAGAGACAGACAGACAGACTCTCTCTGTGAGACAGACAGACAGACAGACAGACAGACTGACTGACTGACTGACTGACTGACTGACTGACTGACTGACTGACTGACAGACAGACAGACAGACAGAGAAACAAAGAAAGAAAGAGATAGAGTGGAGAGAGAAAGAGAGCGAGAGACGGACAGACTCTCTCTGTGAGTGAGTAAGAGAGAGAGAGAGAGAGAGAGAGAGACAGACAGACAGACAGACAGACAGACAGACAGACTGACTGACTGACTGACTGACTGACAGACTGACAGACAGACAGACAGACAGACAGACAGACAGACAGACAGACTGACTGACAGACAGACAGACAGACAGACTGACTGACAGACAGACAGACAGACAGACAGACAGAGAGAGAGAGAGAGAGAGCAATGACAAAGACAGAGAGAGTGCATTGCTGAAGCCTACGGGGTCTTTCATGTCGTTAAGTGATTTCAACTTTTTTTTTTCTTCTCCTTTTCACCTAACCGTTCTTCTATACGCTAACAGCGCCCCCACACGCGCATCTTGTGTTCATAATGTAGACAGACAGGTTGTAAGCTATGAACAGAGAGACAGATCGGCAACTCTATCAGCTGACACAGAGACAGAGAGTGGACAAGAGAGATGGACAGACACAATGTCAAGTGATAGAAATCAGGCTGGATCTCGGAAACATCTCGCTGGTAGCCTGAAACATCTTATTTATCAGTTTAAAAAAAAATATATATAAAGCATAATAATGCTGTCAGACTAACTGTCAGATTTTTTTTTTTTTTTTCTATAAACCCACCTATGTTGCCGTGTCTGCTTCGTTCTTTGTACTGGTTTTTCCGCTTCAAAGACGTATTCATTTTAAGCTTGCTCTGCTCCTCTTCAAATCTCTTGAGTGGTGAAATCTGTTTCAGGTCTTTCTACGTTTCTGTTCCGCCCTGAAGTTCTTCAGCTGAACAGGCAATTCATTCGGATCCCACTCGGACTCTCAGGGCGAGTTCTGTCTTTAGTCAAGTGCCCTTTGTACTCAGCATCACTCTCACTGGCTCCAGTTTCTTGTTCTTTCTCTGAGTCATCTCTCAAGACAAAACTTTTTTTTTTTTGGTCCTACTGAGCCATACCCTGATTCCGTTTTGCTTTACGATAGTGATGTGTGCGCGCCCGTGCGCTTGCGTGCATGCGTGCGTGCGTGCGTGCGTGCGTGCGTGCGTGTGTGTGTGTGTGTGTGCGTATGTGTGTGTGTGTATGTGTGTGTGTGTGTGTGTGTGTGTGTGTGTGTGTGTGTGTGTGTGTGTGTGTGTGTGTGTGTGTGTGTGTGGGTGTGTGTGTGTGTGTACGAAGACATTTGTAAATGATTAGGGTTGTACATTGAATAATTAAACGCAATAGTCTCACACCCTTCTCATTATTACCATTGTTGTTGTTGTTGTTGTTGTTGTTGTTGCTGCTGCTGCTGTTGTTGTTGTTGTTGTTCTTCTTCTTCTTCTTCTTCTTCTGCTTCTTCTTCTCATTATTATTAATATTATGATTATCTTTGGTGTTATATTATTATCATTATTATTATATTTTTTTTTGTTACTTATTATTAGTATCATTATTATCATCATCATTACTGTTCTTACAATGAGTACTATCATTGTCGTTATTACTATTGCTTATTTTTGTTATCATTATCATTATTAATTTATCATTATTATCATCATAATCATCATCGTCATCATCATTGTTGTTGCTGTTGTTGTTGTTGTTGCTGATGTTTGTTGTTGTTATCATCATTATTGTTATTATCGTTGTTGTTTGTTCAAACGGACTGACAAGGCAAAATACAAAATCTGTTCACCAAACAAAGCGCAGCGTAGCATTGGGTTAACGCACAATACCAAGTTGACCAGTGAATTGTGTCCACAACTAGTTCCTACTTCAGACGTCGTATACAACAAGCATAGAAAAGAAAACGCCAAACAATACTCGCGCTGACGGCCACCAGCACTAGACGGCCAGACAGACCAGCGAACAGACAGATGGATGGACAGACGGACGGACAGACGGACACACTGACAGACACAGGGGGGGCGGGAAATAAAAGAGAGAAAAGTGTGAAGAAAGCCGTGAGACTGGCAGGAGATAGCGTGTTGCCCAGACCTGCCGTCAGCAGCGCCATCACTGGAAGAGAATGCAGACAGGGCTGATAAGTCACGGGCAGAAGGAGGTAGTTGAAGAGCTTACCCCCCCTTGGCTCAGCGGTAGGGGTGTGAGGGGGGGGGGGGGGGGGGGGGGAGTCAAAATGTCCACATTTTTTTCTTCCTGCCAATCAGAAGATGTTATTGTTTTGGTGCATGAGGTTGGAAAAATGCTGAATAGAATCAAAAAGAAAAAAAAAAACTACTTCAGGTTTCGAAATACCGGTATCTGACCAGGAGTTATATGTTAGTGAGCTTCCTCCCCATTGGAGATGGTCTCCCCCACTTTGGAGACTATAAGCTTGCTGAAGGTTCATTTTGAGAAGCATTTATTATTCCCCATTCACCCACTCAAGCACATACTGTCAGTTAGGCAGAATCATCTACCGCTGCAGATATGAAGGCTTTCACACCCCCCCCCCCCCCCCCCCCCCCCCCCCCCCCCCTATTTCTACAATCTGAGACATAAGAGCAAGCTTTGTTTATAATTTATATATATATATATATATATATATATATATATATTTCAATGTGTGCTAGAAAAACCAAGCAAGGCATACCCTAGTTGACAAGATGGAAAACACAGTAAGAAATGCACTTGCCATAAAAGATTCCAAACTGGACAGAAAACTCCAGCAGCTTTCATCACCCTTCAAAAAGACCCAGTCTTCCAAGGCTCAACAAAAATCAAAGGAATATCATATAATTCTTACAACCGGGCAGATCCACTTCCAAAGAAACAACGGCGACACCGCCAAGCTAGACACAAAAAGAAACACATGAAAGTCCACCAGCAAATTTTCGAAAAACTCAAATATTTGCAAGCTCCACAGACATCCGTCTCCTCACCCTTTCGACCCGATAATTATCCCGGATATCTCTCTTACCCAGGACCAGATCTCCATTTGCAGACTTCCAGACTGTTTTGCCCCACCCCCTCGTGAGCCTATTGATGTTTGTGACCAACTTCTGGGTGGTACACATGCATGGGCTGAACGCCTTTGCTAGCTCTACTTCCACTACACAAAAGAAAAGCAAACCAAGAGTGTGAGGACTCACAGGATGAGGATGACACATTTGTGAAGATGCCCTGGGTATAAAAAGACCACTAAAAAAATGCACCGAGACCAACGTTGCCCTGGAAACGTTTATCAACGCCTGCCGGAATGATTTCCGCAACCAAAACAACAGAAGAAAAATCAGGGACAATCTAACACATGGCCAAAGAGTAGAACTGAGAGAACTGAAAAATCTCCCCTTAACTAAAGGTTGTGCACACAGGTTTACAGACAAAAGTGGAATACTGTGATTACAGCACTTCAGAATGATGACGACATCATCATCCTCAAAACTCCGAAAGACCCAGTCTTCTATGACATCCTCCCTGTGGATCCCACAGCCGGCACAGTCAATGAAATCAAATACTGGGCAGACTGCTGGCTGAGACAGGTGCTATAGATAAGGACATGGCAGACTTTATCACTGACATGGATGAGAGCCACCCCTGGGAAATGTAAACCTCTGATCAAAACTCACAAACCCAAACCCTACCCAACAAGACTATTACTCTCAGGATGTGGACCACCTATTCAACCTATATCATAACTTGTCCAACTCTGTATTAACCGCCTTACAGCACACCTTCCTTTTCAAGTTCTAGACTCGAAAGAATTCCTGCAGAAAGTCGAAAAGATTAACTCCGTGCTTGCCCCCTTACTAGATACATCAGCTTTCGCAGTATGTGACGTTATTTCTCTTTATCCAAATGTGGATAACAGGATGGCTATCCCTGCTGTGAAAAAAAAAACTTCTGTCTCAGCACCCTACCCCTTGGAAGTCCCAACAGCTTGTGTCCTAGAAGCACTGTCCCTAACACTAGAAACAATGCTACCCAATACATCAGTGAAACATGTACCATGTATGCAAAACCCAATCATGGTGTCGCCATGGGTCCAGCTCATGCATGTGACTTTGTAGATATATTCATGGGGGAAATTGATGACAAACTGGTTGAAACATGCCCTGTCCCACTTCTCTCTAGCCTTGGCTCCCCATCTAAACAGGATGACCTCATTGATCTGGATTGGAGCCGATGCAGAGACGATGGTCTCACAACCCTTCCCAATGCAGCAGATGCCAACAGCTTTGACAACATCTACAGGAACTGCATCCCCCCTCCATCAAATGGACTGTGAAAACAGGCTCTGAAGCTGAGTAGGTAGACATCAAGATGAAGACAGAACAGGGAAAGATAGTGACTGATGTATATAGCAAGCACTGCCACTCGTGCTCGCCACCAAACAGCTGCCATGCTCCATCAGTGTTTAAAGGACCGGTGTCAGGTGTCGGGACAAGGTTGCGGATGTTATGCAGCGATGACAACACGCCCCAACAACAACAGCATTTCAGAATACGCAGGACATTTTGAACTATCTGGCTGGAACAGATTAGTTGCAGAACAACAACTCCAAAAAAGGTGCACAAGTAGACCGAAAAAAAGCCTTGTTCAAACCTAGAAGAAAGAAGCAAAAAAAACCTGCATGGGTGACTACCTTTGACCCACGCTTTCCATCAAAAACTCAAACTCTGAAAAAAAAACCAACACCTTCTTTATTCAGACCCAGAAAATATGAAGATATTCCCCCCCCCCCCCCCCCCCCCCCCCACACACACCCCTAGATCCCATTATTTCTGCGGACCGACGACGAAAGAATCTGGGAGAGATTTATAAGCCGACCATCCCCAGACGTTCTGTGGACCATGGCCCGAGAACGCAACCTGGATATAGAAATGCTCGGCAAAACGATGTGATACCTGCGTTCACAGTCTAGACATACAAAAATACTTCTCCATGGGATGGAAGGACATGGCAGATCGAAAAAAAACCCTTACCTGCACTACACCATGAGTTATTTATCTACTCCGCTGTAAAATCCACGAGGACGCATGGTATGTTGGCTCCTCAGTAAACTTGAAACTCCGCTGGGCAGGGCATAAATCTGACGTGAAACTGAAGAAAAAATCATAAGTGTCAAGTTGCCCACCACATGAACTCATGCAAACACCCTGAAAATCTAGAACTGCACCAATGCATGGACATTTTTGCCATTGACTCAGTGGAAAATGACAGGTATCTAGGAGCAAGGGAGACATGGTGGATGGCAAATATCGGGGAGTTTTTTTTTGTGGGTTAAATACTCGTTTGGATCTTAATGCTTCCCGAAAAGCAAGGATTCAGTTCCACTGAAGTGTTGTCTGTGTGTGGGTGACGAAGGCAGATTATCATTTTTCCTTTTTAAAGATTACAGTCTATTGGATTGAGGGCTTATGGACAGTCTTTTTTTCTTGAGAAGAGGGGATTGACGACAAACAAGCCAGGTAGAAAAGGGAATTTATAAACATTCTACAGCTTAAATGTAAAAGTGTTTTGCCCTTTTATCGCTTATTAAGTGTGATATAAAGACAAGGCATGTTCCTTCATAATATGATGAGAATATAAAATGTGTGCATGAGTGGGTATGTATTGCAGACTAGGTGTATGTAAATGTAACGTGTGTATAAAGACAAAGTGTATGTATGTGTGCCATTCTGTCTGAAAATATAGTGTGTGTGTGTGTGTGTGTGTGTGTGTGTGTGTGTGTGTGTGTGTGTGTGTGTGTGTGTGTGTGTGTGTGTGTGTGTGTGTGTGTGTGTGTGTGTGTGTGTGTGTGTGTGTGTGTGTGTGTTGGACATAACATCCATTTCTGGTTATAGACTTTCCATAATTTTACTGCTTTACCCCCTCCATACCTCTACTATATCCTATTCCTCTTATCCCACAAATTTTCAACCCCCCATTCCTTCTTTTCTCTCTCTCCCTCCCCTCCCCCGCCCCCGCCACCCCCCCCCCCCCATGCCTTTCCTTTTGTCTCTCTCTCCCCTCTTTTCTTTTCTTCCCCCCCCCCCCCCCCCCCCCCCCCCCCCAACTTCCACGCCACCATCATTCCATACTCCCTCTCCCCCCCCCCCCCCCCTTCTCCTTTCTCTCTTCTCTCCTCTCTCTCTCTCTCTCTCTCTCTCTTCTCCTCTCTCTCTCTCTCTCTCTCTCTCTCTCTCCCTCCCCCCTTTCTTTCCTTGCCTTTTAGATTTTTTTATCATATGGTTGTATACAAAGCTAATCGTTTTATAACCAAACTCCATTTAAATCCATTTTATTTGAAAAAGATTTCATTACTTTTCTTTTAGAATAACGCAGTGAGTTTATGTTTTGATTGGTTTTGTGGCAGAATATCAAGTGTGTGCGTCTGGTTTGTCTTTTGGTTAGTTCAGGGATAAGTGTGACGCATAAACAGTGTGTGATGTTTTTAAGGTGTACATAATTGTGTGTGTGTACCGGGCTTTTTGCATGCTCCTAGTGAATGAATTGTTTTCGCAAAAATTTGAACTTTACAGAATAAAAGTAAAAAAGAAGAAAATGGGGAACTACATTTTATAATGTGAGAGAAACCCTTCAATAACTATCTGAGGTACACATCAGTGATCCCTTCTAAAAAGCAGATCTGTTTTGTGTTGCCTGCTCGTAAGCCTTTCATATCTGAGGTACACATCAGTGATCCCTTCTAAAAGCAGATTCGTTTGTATTGCCTGCTTGTAAGTGATACCCTTCGTAAAAGCAGACTTGTTTGTATTGCCGGCTCGTAAGATACACATCAGTGATCCCTTCTATAAGCAGATTATTGTTTGTATTGCCTGCTCGTAAGGCCTTTAATGCCGCTGTATCGGCTCATAAGAAAGACTGCGTCTGCCCTCCTGATGTCAAATACAGACACACCACAGTCCACATAATTCTGTGGTTTTCTACCACCAAGGATTCAAAAAAAGAATCCAACAGCACCCCCAAAGCAGCCAGTGAAGGATAATAAGTAGAAACCAAATGACATGCTGAAAAACGTAAAGCATTATGCCAATTTAGTATAAAGTGTAGGGGACAATCTTTGAGCCTATGCCTGAGGGATCCATTCAAGGGATACAAGGGGAGATCAAAACATATGGAAACAGTCTGAGTGGTCAGCTCTGCTGTTCATAACTCAAGCATTGTCAGTGGCTAAGAATTGTGCAGGACAACCTTTACTTGGATCTCCTAAGAGATGCAATCTCCCACCGATTGACCAAACAATATAATGCTGAACAATTAAGTAGTTGGGAGAAAACAAGTGCAGGCTAACAATTCTTCTTCATTATAATAATGACTTCGCAAAGATTTGAATTTTTAGGAGAATAAAAAAATGGGGAAAAGATGAAAAAACCTGGGGGAAATATATTATAAATATGAAGAACCCTTCATTAGCTGCCTGAGGGAACCATCGTGATCCCTTCTGTATATCGGTGAAAAAAAATTAGTCTCGTGGTCCCAATGTCAGCGGAGGTTGGCCCTAAAGTTGTTTTCAGTCCACCACAAACGACAGCACCTGCAAAGTTTGCAATGTCAGCCCTTAAACACGACAATTATCTCTTCACACGCTGGTAGATAGGAAGATATAGAAGCCATAAACACAATCGATGAGCGCAAACAAAAACAGAAAAAAATGTGGGTGGTTCACACATGCTCAGTGTCCATGAGTAGATCCTCTGAAATAATTGTTCGTGAAAAAAAAAAGTGATAATAACAAACGAAAGGGAGGTGAGGGGATGGGGGGAATGGAGTGGTGGGGTATGGGAATTTAAAAACATAGTGGAAACATTTATTTACAACACAGTGGAACTTGTATAAAATTCTGCGCTCTCACGAACGTGGGTATGCGCTTTGTGGTACTCACACACACACACACACACACACACAACACACACACACACCCACCCAACACGTGCATGCACGCACGCTTGCATTCACACACACACGCACGAACGGCACGCGCAGTGCACGCACGCACACACACACACACCACACCCACACACACACACACACACACTGTGGATGTCTCACATTTGAGCCTCAAAAACGAACACATTGCGGGGAATGTTTTGTAGGGCGGAGGGGAGGCAGAACATGGGAAGTTGAAAGTCGGGTCGCCAGAGGTGGAAGATAAGAAGTTAGATGTGGGGTCGCCAGAGGTGCAGGGATGGGTGGCTGGATGTCGGGTTGTCAAAGATGAGACAGGGGTAGCTGGATGTCGGCGTTTGTCAAAGATGAGACAGGGGTAGCTGGATGTCGGGTTGCCTAGAGCTGGAGGAAGATGGAATAGACCCATCTGTTTGTTCCAGGCATAGTGTAGGTGGCTGTTGAACTGGCAGGGCAGGAGGTCTGAGGGCTGTTGTGGTAATGAAACACCAAGTGAGACCAGTGTCTCTTTGGTGTTCATATCGTAGCTGGGAGGCCGGAGGGGGGGGGGGGGGGTGGTTGGGGGGTGGGAGAGGACTGCATCCAGCTCTCGCCACATGGTCTTATAATGGGCGTTTCTCAGCAGCAGGTTGTCTGCAGTATTTTGGGTCGGCGTATTTGAGGCTGTACGCCAACCTGTCTGTGCCTTTGGGGGCTGGGGTGGAGGGGTCGGTGCACTGAGATTTGGCTCTTACCTTTGTAGAATAGGAGGCTTTTTGGGGGGGTAATGTTTCGTATGGGCCGTTGTTGTCACCCATAATTGACATTTGATGATTTCGGCGTGCAACCCGTTCGTTTTGTTTGCAAGGAAGCTGACGAGGTGGGATAATGTGTTTGGTGCCGCTATAGTCTGACCCTGACGGTTTGAGCTGCACACTTTGACTGAGTGTTGTTTTGTTGTGTTCCTAGTGGATTGGATTGGGTGGGTTTCTGTTGTGTGGGCTGTTTCCCATCCCATCGCGTCAGTGGCCTGAGTAGTAGGTGTCTTTATCAGAGATAGTACTGCTGAGCGTATGTTCGGACTGGTGGGGACGTTTGAAGTGGAGACTGGTGTCTGCACTGTGGGCTAAATCCAGCGTCTGTGTCAGTTCATCTGAGTCGTTCTGAACCTCATGCTTCCCCATTTTTTTTAACGTGAAGCAGCATGCACAGAACTGTTGTTGGAGATGGGGAAGGCGGACAGAGCAGAATCAGTATGGCGCCAGGGGGTGTGGTTTTGTGGTGTTGGGTTGGGTGCGTGTGTAGGCCGAGTTTGTTTTAGGTGTTTGAGTTCAGATTTTCAGATTTGTTTCTGCCTTCTAACTGGCGAATACTTGTGGTGTGCGAGTGCAAGAGTTTGAACCTCTGGACAACAGTTTTGACCAGAGTGTGTTAATTTTTTGCTGAGGTTTTTGTACTGCTGGGTTACCTTTGTAGGCGTAGGAATGAGCGTGCGTGGTTTGCTTGATTTTTGAGGAACGTAAGCTGTATGCCGGTTTTGTGTTGCTCGTAGAGAGAGGTGATGGTGATGTTTGCACATCTGTGTGGGCGGCGGGTGGTAGTTAGTTTGGTTTGTTTGGGTGTTAGCATGCTCATGTTTTTGAATGAGCAGAGGTTCGTTGTTCTTCTGCTTTGTTGGAATAGCAGAGTATTTTGTGATGAGTGCTGGATGAACGTATTTGTGCATGTTTCCCTTGGGGACTGTGGCGGGAGACCGTAGGGGCAGGGCTTCATGCTATTGGCGAGGGATGTGGATTGGGACGGAGTGGTATCAGAGTGGGATTGGTTGGGGGGGAGGTGGGTGTTTGTGAGTGGTCAGAGCAAATGCAATCTAGGGTAGGCGGGAGGCGAGGAGTTCCTTGGGGAGACAGTGATGTCATGGGCGGAGAGGCAACCAAACATAGGTGTCTTCAGGGAGGGGAAGGGGAAGGTCCAGGACAGGTTGTCGCATACCAGCCTTATTGAGGGTTGGGATGGGAGTCTTGGCGTGGTCAGTGAGAAGACGGGACGCGGATCACCCTGGCTGTTGATGTGATCTCGAACGCATTATGGTTTACCTGTACAAGAATAGTACCTGGAGAGTATACGATACGGTGATGTGAGTGAGCTTTCAGGGTGGTACAGTTGACTTGCACCTGTTCGTCCGGTACAATCACATATAGAGAGACAAGAGAGAGCTTGGAATTGACCAGTACATGGTCAGAGAGGCACTTTATTGTGAAAACCTCATCATCAGGAGCATAGGAGAATGGAGTTAGAGGAAGGTTGGAAGGAACGGGGATGGGGTGAGTGGGGGGGGGGGGGGGGGGGTGGGTGGGGGTGTGATGAGGGCGGTGGATAGGGGAGGGGGTAATCATGGAAAAATATCACAATTGGTATGGCCAAAGCTCATCCAAAAAAACTCTTAATGTTTAGTCACTGATATATTCATGAACACAAACTGTTAAACAGAACAGTGTGTCGTGCTGCTGCGTGTGCGTGCGTGCAGTGTGCGTGCGTGCGTGCGTGCATGCGTGTGTGTTGTGTGTGTGTGTTGTTGTAGTGGGTGTGTGTCTGAAAGGTTCTAGCTGTGGTGGTGGCAGATTTATACCAGAGATGAAATGCATGCCTGTATACAATCTCAGTCAGTCAGGTAAGATACATTGGACCGCACAGATGATGTGGGTATTTCATGTTCAATCTTTCTTTTATCTTGCAAAGATGGATGCAACATGTTCCTTCAAGTTACACATGGAATAAACTCAAACACTGTTAATTCGTTTCTCTCAGTGGTCATGATTGATGAAACAACACAGAGAATTCATCAGCCGCCATTGATGACTAAAACCCAGCATTTGGAACGTGGGAAGCACTCGAGATCGAGGATTTGGATCCTGACCCCCAAAACGTACTTGTTATAAAAACCAAAACAAGATATTATGCATCGATGTTTTACACACACACGCGCGCGCTCGCCACACACATACACTCACCACCGCGCCACACTCACATACGTAAGGTGGCACTGACCCATTGCACACCTCCGCAAACCCCTACACACACACGCACATGTACAACACTTCTACACACGCACTCACTCACTCAACACACACACACACACGCGGCGCGCGCCGCGCGCGCGCGCACGCACTCACTACACACGCATGCACGCACGCACGCACGATGCACGCAGGCATGCAAGACACACACACACACACACACACACACACACACACACACACACACACCCACACACACACACACTCAACACCGCACGGCACGCTCACATATTCGTGATTCCGCCGCTCTTCGCATGTCGTTACGGGGTTCTAATATGTCGCCCAGTGGTGACAGTTTTTGCAGTACACAATGTTCACACACTTTCAGGCATAAAGCTGGAACATTCGAGTTGTTTCTGTTCGTTTTGATTCATGACTAGCTTTGAGACTTCGGTACAAACACGGTCCCAAGTTGATTAATACACAGGCGCTAAATGCCCCGCGAACCACATTACAACATCCGATCATTCTTTTTATCCCTATTTGCACCAGAATACCTGAAAACGCGCGTGCCAGCACACACACAAACAAGTATAACACACATACGAATACAAACACCACGCCAACACACAGGACACAAAAGCACACACACACACACACACACACACACACACACACACAGTTATATAAACACACACACACACACACACACACACACACACACACACACACGCACGCACACCACACGCCACACACCCACATAAACACACACACACCAACACACACACACACACACACACACACCACACACACGCACGCACGCACGCACGGCACGCACGCGCACACACACACACCACACACACATACACTTGCGCGCGCACACACACACACACACCCACACACCCACAGGCACACCACACACGCGCGCGCGCGCGCATAACCACATACAAGTGCAGTCATCCGGGACCGAACACCGAGAACACTATTCCAGCAGACTGCAGCAAAAAGGGACCGGTTTTCAGCCCCGCCGTTGAATGGATGGCATGAACAGCAAAGAACCTCGCAGACACAGAGAACACACAGAAGAAGGCGGGTTGTAGCCGGGCCGTTGTCCGACCCGGACGTTTTTGTCCAACCTCGGACAAAAAACCGCCGGGTCGGATAAAACGGCTCGGCTTAAAACCGGCTGTTTTGTCCGACTTTCATTTTTTTGTCGGACAAAACGGCGTTGGACAAAAAAAAAAAAATCGGCTGATAGGTAAGCGGTCGTGTGTCCGACTCTTTTTATAATGACACGAGAGAGAGCGAAGAGAGCGAGGAGGAAGGCTGAATGAGAGAAGAGCGAGAGAGAGAGAAGTGGCAGAACGGAAAGCTGTCTGTGCTTGGCCCTAACACAGAACAAAGTCTGAACAGTTACAAGGAACGAACAAAGAAACAAAGAAACGAACAAGCGACATCCAAAAGAGAATCTCGGCGCTGTGTGGCATAATTCCTGAAAGTGCAGCAATCTTGGCCTTTCTCTAGCTTTCGCGTCCTTTCAGTTGCTTTTTTTTTCTTTTCTTTTTTTTTTAATCTTTATCATCGTTACATTTTTTCAAAAGGATTGTTCAGCATACACCGGACCACATTTCACTGTAATGGTCCCGAGTTTGTTCAATGCAATATTTAATGTTTTGGCAGGTGGTAAGATATGTGTGTGTATGTGGTGTGTTTGTGTTTGCGTGTGTGTGTGTTGTGTGTGTGTGGGTGTGTGTGTGTGTGTGGTGTGTGTTTGTGTGTGGGGTTGTGTGAGGGTTGCGTGCGCGCATGACGCGTGCAACGTGTTTTTGGTCTAGTTGCGCCGGCGCACAGTGTGTGTGTGTGTGTTGTGTGTGTGTGGGTAGTTGGTGCTGTCGCGTATGTATGATGTTTGTGTGGTGTGGGGGGGGGGGGGGGAGGGGGGTGTGGGGGGGGGAGGGGGTGTGGGGGGGGGGGAATTACTAAGGATGGTATGAGGATTCGCGAGGGGGATGGAATCAAAGGCGAAACAATATAGTCTCTCACGAACACCACACTGAAGGCACACACACCACACACACACACACACACACCCACACACACATGTTCGGCTGGCAGCAGCTATAAACATCACCGTCAGGTCGTCGGCACCCGCGGTAAACAAGTCAACAGCACAACGCTCGTATGCAAGGGAACCAACTCCGTAAACAAGGGACAGCATGCTGTATTACTGCAGCAAATCCACCAGCACACCTGGCGGAAAAAAAAAAAAGAAAGAATCACACACACACACACACACACACACCCACACAACAGCTACAACACATCACGAAGTTAACAGCACAAAACTCCATATACCAATGCCACCAACTACTGTTTTCCATTATTTCTAGTGACCATATCATGAATAAGATGATATATCACATATACATCAGGTTTAACAGTTTAGCATTGCTTGGAAACAAGTTTCAGGCTACCAATGACTTCCTCCATTATATATGCGCAAAGATCCCTAAAGGTGTGGAGTCTGGAGAGGGTTGGAACTGGAGGGAGAGGAAGAAAATGAGAACATGAATAGTAAAATTTAGTAAAGTGCCCCCCCCCCCCCCCCCCCGTCACCCCGTCACTAACATCATATGGGAACCATTGTAATCCCTCTTGAAGACAGATCTACTATTTACTTGCTGTCCTAAGCCTTTCGTCCGCTGATCGGACGTCAGTCCGTGAGACACGGCTGAGTGTGTCTGTCTTCCCGTGTAAATCAAATGGAGATGACACCACGGTTTCATACACACACACACCACTATTGGGTTCACACACACAGCACACACACACACACAACACAGATATATATTATAATATATATTATATTTAATATATTATCTATATATATAGATAGATAGATAGATAATGATAATGAAGGCAGGAGTGCCGAAACGTAAGAGGAAAATGGTACGACTTGTTGTTTGTCTTTCCTTTGCTTCTTTCATAAGGACGATTTTTAGTATGCGAAAGAGTATTGTTTTCATTCTTCACATTTCACCGTTAAGGCTGGCTACTCCGTTTCAACCCACACACACTCACTCACACACACACACACACACACACACACACCCACACACACACATGCCCCTTCTATCCGTCTCCCTACCGCAACTTAACCAAACACCACACACACACACACACACACACACACACACACACAACACATGAACGTACACACCCACCAATACATGCGATCCCACACACACCAACCAGCGGCCCACACCGCGCGCGCGCACACACACACACAACACACCACCACACACACACCCACACACACACTGCCCTTCCCCTCGTCCCTCCCTATCACACTCATATTTTGCCTCCCACATGGTGTCAAAACCACAATGGCGAGCGCTTATCCTGATGCAAAGTGAGTTAACCGCATCAAACCGGTCAGACTCCATTCAGGGGTTGGCCTAACATTTTCCAAATGCCGGAATACGGGAAAAGGTGCTTACCCGCCCTTTTTTGTCATAAGGGGACAGTTGAATCTCAGCAGGAATCCTGTTTCGTATGAAGATTCATGGTGCGAAGCCCTCAAAGTTATACTTGATCGTTTTTAAAGGGAACTTTAATGGAAAAATAAACTTTCTTCTGATCCATGTTAATTCCCCATGAAAAAAGAGATTTATCTGTGTTTTCGTAAGCTGCTACCAATGATTTCCAGAATGTATTATATTATACCCCTACTCATACCATAAATATGCACGTATGCGCGCGCAGCGCACTCCACACCACACACACACACACACACACACACACACACACACACACACAACCACAACTGAAGCACCGGCAATGCAGCGCAATAGACCAAAATAGTTCAAGCAAACAAACAAAACCTACTTGAAACACCTGAAAAAAACTGGGCAGAAAAAAAAAAAACATTCTTTGAACAAGAGCAGGATTTAAACTCCTTATGTTGATTTGAAGACAAGCTTAATAAATGATTGATATATAAAACATATACCAAACAGTTTCACATTTAACAGGTTTGTTTAGCATTTTTGACAACAACGAACAAGTAAGGAACTCTTGGCCCCGTAATGCGATCTTTATCGACCATAACTCCAAGCTATTTTGCTGCTACGACGGGACCCAAACGCTTAGCAGATAAATGCTAATACGGACACTTCAATGTATCACACGGTGTCAGCGCCTGTACGATGTTTTCCGTTCCTGTACGGGAATGCTGTACGGAAACATACGATTTCGGTCTTATCCGGGCCGTAATACCAGTTTCAATACGGGTTAAACTGATTTATACTGTTTAACGGCAAATCTTAAGTCACTAGGCAAATTGCGAAGTGAACATATTTTCATAGCAGACGACCGGATTCTTTAGCACTGACAACGTTAACGAACATTTCCTGTGCGCAATGAAGAAGAGAAGAAGCAGAAGAAGACCCGCGGTGTTAGTTCTCCTTGAGTTTGAAGTTTCTGCCAGTTCTACTTCCTTATAACTTCGCCGATTTTGTGCCAGGAAATTGGTATGATTGTACAGAGACTTTTGGGCTCACAGTAACTATGTGGGGTGCGTCCATGACCTGTCCATTGACCGCATGATGTTGGCAGATGGAGCTTGCTGGAACAAATTGGTGTTGTGACTTTGATGGACTCATGATGTTTGTAAAGCGAAGATTGTGGTATAAACAATGGTCTTTGTATATAAACAGTTTAAGTTCTGCATCATGTCATTTTTCAACTAAATGGTGTGTATATCTCTCCACACAACAACG
>JADBJO010027749.1:0-2500 GCA_016801955.1 Conus betulinus
GCATCATTTTCACGATTGTGAAATACATAGAACAGAGCAAGAAAGGAGAGAGAAAGCTCTGCCCCCCACCTCGCAATCCCCCTCATTCACATGCAACACCCCTCCCTTCTGCCCTCCCTTCCCCGATACGACACACTCTTGCTATCAAGCATCTGGAATTGGTTCTGCCCCCAAACCAGAAACTCATTACGTCTGTCGACTCTTGTCGGTAAACGTCGGGTCTCATCGTCACAAACAGCAATCATTCAATCCCAAGCGTCCATGAAACTGATTGACCGGAAGTGGGGACACCCGTCCCTGTAGCTTTGGTTGTTCTGTAAAGTAGACCTGCTGATGAAGGAGATTATGAAAAGGGGGGGAGAGAGAGAGAGAGAGAGAGAGAGAGAGAGAGAGAGAGAGAGAGGGGGGGGGGCTTTGTGCATCTATATAACCATAAAAGGATAATACAGAACAACTATTCCAGCCATGATCTGACTTTCGTATCCTTTTTCATTCTGGACAGATATGGATAAAACGAAAGAAAATTATGAGCTTCCCTCTCCTCGCTGGACCCAGTTCAGTCTGCTCCTTCCTTAACCTTTAGATGCCCTACCTCTTCCTTCCCCCACCCCTTTCCGTCCATTTCCCAATGCCCTACACAATTATGTCGATGAAATGTGTCAGAGAACTATGTTATTCCTATCCGGATATACATAATAATAAAAAGGAGCCATAACCTCACTTTGCTTTTGCAAGTGAAGCACTGCGTACCCTTCCACCTATTCTAGCTCTTCCATCTACATCTTCCCCTCCCCCCCCCCCCCACCACCTTACTACCAATCTTATCGCTCCCCTTTATCAATCTTCCAATCCCTTTTTCTCCTGATAGCCTAGCATAATCGATGTTATCCAGTCAGCACACATTTATCAGCAAGCTCCCTGCATAATTTTGCACTGAAGCAGCAGTCTCATCAAAAGTGTGTTGGCTCTTGTTGGAAATGGTTGGGTCTAATCATCACAAGCACAAATCATAAAGCCGTACTGTGCGTGTGGATGTGTAAAGGACGTCCATTGCTGATTTTGTATAAACCAAGAGAGAGAGAGACAGACGGGTGGGGGCGGGAGGGAGGGAGTGAGAGAGAAGAAGAGAGAGAGAGGGAAAAAGAGAGAGAGGAAGGTAGGGAGCGAGAGAGTGGGAGAGAGAGAGAGAGAGAGAGAGAGAGAGAGAGAGAGAGAGAGGGGAAACAGACAGACAGACAGACAGACCAGGGGGGGGGGGGGGGGGCGGTCAGAGCTAGGATAAGGTGAGGGCATAGAGGGTATGTCAGAGAAAGAAAGGGCTTTCTTGTCCAAATAGACAGATAGACAGAGAAACAGGCTCACTGACAGAGAGAGAGAGAGAGCGAGAGCCAGCCAGCCAGCCAGACAGACAGAGAGAGACAGACAGATAGAGACAGACAGAGACAGTGACAGAAAGAGGGAGACATTCATTTTCACAGCAACTTGGGTGAAGAAAAAAACCATTAAGGAAAAACTTCATTGTTCAAATATTTCTGTCAGAATCTGATGAAGGAATCATGCCTACAAAAGTAAGAAAATATCGTGAAAACTCTGTGAGTCCCATTGTCCCTGCTTCCTCAACATTAACAAACTGCAGATTCTTTCAGTCAAACGTCGACAATCCGTGATCCTCTCTCTTTCTCATTTTCTCATTCCAAGTGTGTCGAATCTTGTCGAGAACTGTTTGGTTCATCATCATCACAAGTGTCAATTGTTCGATGGCGTTCATCTCAGGAACTGGCTGACAGACAGTACCAACATGATTCCTTCTCTGCTTTGGAAGCTTTGTTACTAGGTGTATTACTGATAAAACGCATAAGTCTAAGTGGAGGAAGTTTGGCATACAGATAGAAAAGAAGAAGAAGAAGAAGAAGAAGAAGAGAAGAAGAAGAAGAAGAAGAAGAAGAAGAAGAGATACTTTTTCAACCAAGACAGACACGTGTAAAATGAAAGAAAATCATGATCTCCCCTGGCATTCTCACCGGAGCCAAATCAGATCCTTCCTTCCCACACTTTCCATTACTATGCTACCTCTTTCGTTCCCAACTTCTCCATGCTGTTACCGGTATCCCATCATGGTCAATGTTTCAACCGACTTCACATTGTTATATCCGCACTTCAAATATTGATCTTACATCGAAGCTAGCAGTCACATCAGAAATCGGTCGACATTTCTCAGCACATGTCGGGTTTGTTGTCATAGATCGATGAATATGTCAAAGAACAATGCTATTCACATCGGGATAGATATGATAAATCAGAAAGATCTATAACCTCTCCTCTCATTCCCCCGTGAACCGTCGCATCCTCCTCCTCCCCTTCCAGACCCCCCCCCCCCCCCCCCCCCCCCCCCCCCGTCTACATCTTTCCTTAGCCTCTACCCCCCCTTCGATCCCTTTTATCCGCCTCCACTATCCACTTCGCACCCCCTTCTCCTGATAGCCTAACCTAATCGATGCTA